>JASKON010000037.1:947500-1240000 GCA_036010255.1 Myotis pilosus | reverse complement strand
CCTGCCCCAGCATCACTGAGTCGGAGACCCTGGGACTGGCTCCTCTGGGGGCCACTTGGGGGCAGCCTCGTCTTCACGCTTGTCTCCTGCCCTCCCGCAGGTTCACGCAGGCCATGCGGAACCAGCCCCGGATGGACAGCCTGGACACGCCCACGGCCTACCAGGCCGGCCTCGTGCTGCTGGGCGCAGGCAGCGTGCTGGTGCTCTCCAGCTTCTCTGCCCTGGGCTTCACCGGGACCTTCCTGGGTAAGACCCGTTCGGGGCCCAGGAGAGGAGCCGGGCTGGGGCACCTTCCCCTTCGGGTCTCGTCCAGCTGCGTGGCTGGGGCCAGGCAGGGTGTCGGCCTGCTGAGCTGGACCGTGCGCGGGGCTGGAGTGCGAGGGTGGGGCCCCCGCCCCTTTCTGCCTGCAGCTCTGGGGACTCCAGCGGGAAGGCCTCATGACGTCAGTGACTTCCAGCAATTTTGAAAGCCACAGGGATGGCTGCCAGGGCAAAGGTGACCTTGGGGACAGGGAAAGAGGAGGGGGCAGCTGCTGCCCTCAGGGAACCCCTCCCAGCAAGCACGTGGCACCCAGAGCTGCCTGGCACCCTGATGGGCTGGGTCAGAGGCTCTTGGGCCCTCCCCCTGCCCCCAGCCCTGGCCAGCTGGGACTAGGCCTGTGTCGTCCAGGCCTGGGTGGATCTGGTGCCCCTCGCTGTCTGGGCATCTCTGTGCGGTGCTTTGGCCTGGGCTCTGCAGGGTGCAGCAGGGCCCCAGCGCTCAGGGGCGTGTGTTCTCGGCCCACATGGAGCAGCCCTCCTTCTGCCCGCAGCAAGGCCTGGCTGGGACTGTGGCCAGGCAGTGCCTCCTGCCTAGGCAGGAGCTGTAGGGAGCCTGGGACTAGAAGAAGGTGTGCAGCAGGGAGCCCGGGGGGAAGGATCAGGAGCCTGGTCTGGCAGGTGCTGGTGGGAAGGTGCGAGCCAGCGGGAGGCAGGCAGGTGGCTGGTATGCAGGGGCCAGTGGGGCCAGGGCTGGAGGCTGGGCGGGGCCACATCTCTCCGTCCACAAATGCCACACAGGCGCTGAGCTCCAGTACCAGGGGGCAGGGGATGTGCAAGGGGTTGGGAAGGTCCTGTCTCAGAAATGAGAAGCTTGGACTGGTGGGGCTGACACCCCCGGCAGGGCCAGGGTGAGGCCACAGGAGGGCGGAGGGCACCGTGCTGGCTGGCTCATCGTCAGGGTGGGAGGGGGACCCAGCGGCTGCGCGACCCCAGGAGGAACGGACTGGAATGGCTTGGGCCATGGGACACGGGCTCCCTGCCCTCAGACCCAGCACCCGATGCTGCGCCCCTGCCTCAGGCCACCGCCCGCTCCTGCTCCTGGAAAGAAAGGCCTCCCGGCCCTCCCTGCCCGCTCCTTGGTCCCGACAGTGGGTGACCCACTCCCGCCGGTTCCTCCCGCCAGGGCCGTCCTGCTTCTGCCTGGATGAAGGGCCAAGGGAGTCTGTGGGGAGGAGGCCATGGCTCCGGGGCAGTGCCCATGCCCTTGAGGGTCGCAGGTCAGGCCTGCTCCACGCCAGCCTGGGACTCCCGGAGGGGGAGGGCGGCCGGGCCATGCCGGCCCCTCTTGGTGATGGTCTGGCCAGGAGGTGAGCCTTTGTCCTGCCCCACCTTGTCCACAGGTGATTACTTCGGGATCCTCAAGGAGGCCAGAGTGACCACGTTCCCGTTTAACATCCTGGACAACCCCATGTACTGGGGTAGCACAGCCAACTACCTGGGCTGGGCCGTCATGTGAGTGGGTTCCTGCCGCCCTCCCTGCCGGCCGTCTCCACGGAAGCCAGGCACCAGGCAGATGTGTGCCTTGGGATTGCTTCTCTAGGACACAAACAGCATCTAGACTAGAAGAGGGCCGGCCAGCTTCCCTCACGGGCCAGAGTGAGGCGGGCGGACCCACGCGTGAGAGGGGCTGCCCGTGGAGCCAGCCCTGCCGGCGAGGAGCAGTGTGACGGTGTCAGCATGGACGCTGACGTTTGAATGTCATACACTGTCCAGGCGTCATGGAATATTATTCTTTTGATTCTTTTTTAACCACTTAAGGATGTACAGCCAGCCTTGCCCACGGACGCCAGCCCGCCAGCCCCGGGCAGTCAGTCCCCGCGGGCGGGCGGCAGGGCTTCCCAGGGCCCGGGACAGACCGGCCGCAGCCTCTGGCCCCGTCTGGGAGCTGGTCTGTGCCTGTGCCCCGCACACAGGGAGTCCCATGCCGGGGAGGGAGTGCCACCGGCTTTCTGCCGCCTGCCTCGGCCAGCCAAGGTCAAGGAGCCGGAGCTGTGCAGGGAGGGCTGCAGGCTCTGGGCTCAGGCCCCGCCCTCCAGGTGTGGGCTCTGGGCTCAGGCCCCGCCCTCCGAAGTAGTTTGTCCCCTGTCTGTAGGAAGTGCCCTGCTTTTATGTAACCAGTGGAGACCGCTTGCCTTGTGCTCCCAGAGAAACAAAGGGTGGAATGTCAGGATTGCGATGTTCCTTGCTATGCCCCACCCCACGAGCACTGGGCTTTGAGGGACAAGGAGCCAGGGGGCTTCTGGCCAGGGCCCCCCACGCACACCCCAGCTGTACTTCCAGACCAGACAGCCCCAGCCCCTCTTGCCCGACTTGGACCCGAGCCAGCCTGGACGGCAGCACACTGGCCAACGGGTCAGGACCTGGACGGCGGGTGCCTGGTCCGAGAGAGAAAGCCAGACACTGGAAAGAGGCCACGGCTCCACGCATTGGCTGCAGGACCCAGCCTGGGGGAGGGGCACCCAGTGCCAGGCTGCCCACTGATTGCCTGTATCTTGTCCACAGGCACGCCAGCCCCGCCGGCCTGCTGCTGACTGGGGTGGTGGCCCTCGTCTACACGGCAGCCACCCTGTACGAGGAGTGAGTAGGCGCCGCCAGTCTGTGGGCCGGGCTGCTGTCTGCCATCAGCCTGCGAGGGAGGAGGCGGCCTTGCCTCCCCTTCAGGGCCAGTTCCCATGGCCACCGTTCCCATGGCCACCGTTCCCATGCCCAGGACAGGCCAGGTCAGCTGGCCCCTGCCGGCACTGACACAGTGGCAGATGGGAAGCTCAGAGAAGTCACCATGGGGGCTGAGGGCCCAGACAGGCAGTGCCAGGCAGCCGCTGGCCCTCCTAGTCCTACAGGGGCACCTTCACTGTCCGTGCTCCAGGGGGGCAGGGCTGGGTGTCGGCATCAGCCCCAAGACCAGCTGACCAGAGCCTGTTCTCCTGCCCCTGCAGGCCCTTCACTGCTGAGATCTACCAGCAGAAAGCCTCCCAGTCCCGCAAGAGCCACTGACGGGCTGCCCGGCATCTCACCTCCCTCCGGCCTCCCCGGGGCCACGTCGAGACAGCGAACGTGCCCGCTGCTGCTCGTGCCCGCTGGCGTGGGCCCTTCCAGTGCCTTGGAAACCGCTGCTGTGGGACCTCGGACCTGCTACCATGTGGCCACTGAGCCCTTCCTACTGCCCACCATGTTTAACTCCCCAATAAAGGCCCCTGACCCCAGCTCCTCCTCTTCTGCTCCTTCCCTCCGGGGTGGAGGTGATCACACCGGCCAGCGGCCCGACCCCCCACCCCCCAGTGCCCCTATGAGCTGCCATCCAGGGGAAATGGTCAGAGAGAAAACATGCTGAACTAAGTGACAAGAAAGCGCCCGGTGGAAGTGGGAGCCCACGTCAGCCGTGATGGTCAGGGGCCAGGCCTCGGGCGCATGTGAGAGGAGATGCGAACTGGAGGGAGAACGCAGCAAGCAGTGGGTGTGGCAGGTGCCAGGGCCCTGAGATGAGGAAGGCCAGCTAGTGAGGGCCTCAGCTTCAGGCACCTGGCCCCTAGGGTCAGGCCAGGGGCTGGCGGGGCCATGATGCTTATTTTCTCTGTACCCCAGGCTGCCAGGTCCAGCCGGACCAGCTGGCCCTAGAAACAGATGACCTTCGTGGGGTGATGTGAAGGTATCAGGAAAGTTCAAATGTGCGGCCACCTCCCCCACCGGCCGGCTGCCTGACCCTCTCGCTGGAGGGCTGTCTCCGGTGGAAATGCGCATGCGCCTGGAGGTGGCAGGTGGCAGGCCAGGGGAAGCCACTGGCCCACTTCTGTCCGGACTAACTTCTCCGAATGCACAGGCAATGCTGGAGGGGCGGTGGGGGCCACAGGCACGTGGCGTGCCCTGCTCTGGCCTGCCTTGCACGGGCACTCTCGTGAAGCCCACACAGGCTGAGGTCACCCCGTTTAGCAGCCGAGGATACGGGGCTCAGAGAGGCTGGGTGACTTGTCCCTGGGGACACTCAGGTCTGTCCCACCCTGAGCCCACGCCTCTCTCTCCCTGAGGTGAGGAGCTGGAGAGAAATGGGAGCTCTCAGTGGTGTCAGGGAGGACTTCCAGCAGCTCCCCACTGCCCCCGCCTCGGCAGGAGTTGGCATCTCCAGTTCTTGCCAACACTTCTAGTCCCTCACAGACCTCACGCAGCCACCAGGAGTGGGCCGCGCACTTGCCTGGGGCCTGCTGAGGGAGCCCCTCCAAGGGCCAGGCCTGGTCTTGTCCCCCCACCCCCCATGGCAGCCCAGGTGCGAAAGGACACCGGCCACGGGGCTGGCATCAGGGGGTGCTCTGCAGTGCTCGGGACTGTCACCCTCGGTCCTCTCCGGGCTCCTCTCTGGTTTCTCTCTCAGGGCCTGAGAGGCCACAGAGGCATCTAGTCGGATCCCCCAGTGCCCCCATCCCCGCCTGTTGGCACCCCCTCCGAACAGGGCGCTCACTCCCCACAAGCCGCTCTGCACACACAGCCTCTGAGGAGGACCTGGCCCTGACGCCTGAGCCCTTCCTTTGCCGACGCGGGAGCAGCTCCAGGCAGCCCGACCCCTGGGCCCAGGCTGGGGCCCGGCTCTGCTGGCAGGGCCCGCGGACAGGGACGAGCAGGGCGGAGGAGGAGGCTGCCGGACTGCGGGACAGAGGGAGCCCGTCGGACGGGAAACCAGACTGTTTTGTCAACAAAGGTCACGGAGACCAATCCAGTGCTTGAAGGGGGAAACGTGCTCGAGTGAAACAGCCCACATGAAACCGTGAGCCACAGGAACCCCGTCCTCCTGCTGTTGCGTCTGACTTCATGCAGGGGATCCAAATGCACAGTTTGATGGGTCCGAATTGCACTGTTCTGACTGGTTGTCGTGGAGCTGGTCTGATTGGTCACTAAAGAAGCAAACGAGGAGAAAGCTGCACAGCTTCCATCCAGGGACGCTGTCACCCAGGCCGCTGGCAAGGGCGGGCGTGCAGGAGCCCGAGGTGCGGTCTGAGGCCTCTGCGAGCCCGGCTGCCAGCCGCTGGTCACCGTCCGGGTCCTCTCGGGTGCCTTCCTCGGGACGGGCAGCTGGGTCCTTTTCCTCTGCTTCAGGCAGCAGCCCTGGCCCGGGAGCCAGGCAGCGCAGAGCCCTCTGTGAGGCTAAGGACGGGCTCGGGCTCGGGCTCGGGCTCGCACTGACGGTGCACGGACACGTGTGTTCGCCGGAGGTTTTCGCATGCCGCCCCCCCGCCCAGGGGCCCTGCCTGACAGGCTGCTCACACACAGCTTTCAAGAACCTTCTACAGCCTCTAGGCCACCCACAGGCCGTGGCAGACATGGCCTGCCTTGGAGGCCAGCTGTGCCCAGTCCCCCCCCAACATTTGGTCAAATATTTTTATTTATTTATCTTTTTAATATGTTTTTATTGATTTCAGAGAGGAAGGGAGAGGGAGAGAGATAGAAACATCAATGATGAGAGAGAATCACCAATCGTCTGCCTCCTGCACACCCCCTACTGGGGATCAAGCCTGCAACCCGGGCATGTGCTCTTGGCCGGAATCGAACCTGGGACCCTTCAGTCCACAGGTCAGTGCTCTATCCACTGAGCCAAACCAGCTAGATCTGGTCAAATATTTTTAAAAGTTCCCATTCCACTCTTAGCAGGAAAATTGCTAGATTGCAAGTAAATTACATTTACAGGCAGGTTCAGCCTCAAATGCTGTTGGTTGCCACACACAGAGAAAACAAAACCGCCTGTAACCATTATGCACCTGACAACGCAGCCAGTGCTCTGTGGCAGGTGGGCCCTGTGGGCGGGGCGGCGGCCCCCCTGGGCTGACCGCGGGGCTCAGTGTGGAAGACACTCCACACTCGGACTGTCCCGCCCAGGGCAGTGCTCCCTTAGCAGCTGTGAGGCGGGCAGCCTAGAGGGAGTTCGCCTCACTCCCAAGGGCTGGGGCAGGAGGGCTCTCGCTGCCGATTCCCTTCACTGCATTCTTTTCTGAAGCTTTAGATATTTTAGAAACATGAACAGGTATTACTTTTTAAATAAAGAGAGACAGGTAGGAATGAAGCAGCCCAAGCGAACAAGTGTCCCCTCTGCTTGCTCCCTGCGGGCACGAGGGCCCCAGCCAGACATGCAGGCGGTCAGGCTCACGGGCTTTGGGCTTTGGGCATTAACGGGGCTTAATGAACGCAGCAGCCTTGGGAGAACAAGCCTTCCAGCCCGGCCTCTGGGGGGCAGGGTGACGTGCCCAGAGGGACCAGGAGTCCTCATCTGAGAAGCCAGCTGGTCCCAGCCCACTGCATCTCTGAGGGAGAGCGGGGCTCAAGCCCTGGACCCGCCACCCTGTGCCTCCCAGGACTGGCACCCCGTGGAGGGTGGGATTTCGCCGGGACCCTTGTCAAAGGTCTTGAAGAGATGACCATTGAGTGCCCCTTCCCAGGCAGCTGAGGTTCGCCAGGCCTGCAAACAGCTGAGGGGTGTGGGTGGCACCCCCAGGACTGCCCATGGCACCCTGAGCCACGTGGATGGGGTGGCACCAGCTAATGTCTCCCCCTTAGATTCAGCACAGCCTCCCCTGACGCCGGAGCATGGCAGGCTTTGCCGGCTCTCAGCTGAGCACTGCAGACAGCCTGCGCCAGGCCTGTGAGCAGCATCAGCCACTCCCGGTTACTCATCAACCTGCTTCCCCTCACCCGCTCCTCACCACCCCCACCCGCCCAGCCCTGCAGCCTCCCGGGCCACTTAGCACTGTTGTAATGACCAGTCCTGCCTTCTAAGCTTTTTGCACTTGCTCATCCACAATCACAACAGGAACCACCATCTTCCAGATGAGGAACCCCGGGCCCAGAGAAGGCCAGAGGCTGTGCTGTGAGCAAGGACCTTCCTTGGCTCACTCTGTGGGTGGAGACCCCGCTTCCAACCATAACATGGAAATGTTCGCTCAGGGGACTGGAGAGGCAACGGTGCTGCAGAGGAGGGAGAGGGTGTTGACCAAGGAAGGGCATGTTTCTGGTCCTTTTTGGGTTGCAGACAGGAGGATGGGGACAACCCCAGCTGAAAACGCCAGGCCCCAGAGATCTCTCCTCCGAAGAAAGAAGCGGCCGAGGTCTGCAGCAGGCGCGGCGCGGGGCGGCCTGACATCCCCAGGGCAGTGACCAATTCTCCCCAGACCCCAATCTCGCAGCTCCGTCCCCACTCCAGCCGTGCGGTGCCCTCTGCTGCCCTCTGGTGGCCAAGCACCAGCCCGGGGCCGGGAAGGGGCCGGCGCTGTGGCTGCTTTCAGGTCTGACAGGTGAGGTGCCCGGAGCAGGGCACCTGGTAAGTACCCGCCATGGCGCGGCTGCGATTCCGGGAGCGCTACTGTTCTCGGGGGAAACTGAGGCCCAAAGAACGTGTGTGCGTGTGTGGATGGGTCCCTTCCCCAAGTCACAGGGGGTTAGGGCACAGCCGGCCGCAAACCCGATCAAAGCGCGTCCCTAGCCGAGCAGGGCTCCGGGCTCCGCTTCTCACCGCCCCCAGCGCGGGAGGAGCGGGCTGCGGCGGGGAGGTCACGGGAGAGAGGGCGGGGGGGGGGCGCGGGGCGTGACGCACGGAGGCGGGGCGGGGCGGCCGCCAGGCTGCACATAAAGGCGGGTCGGGGCGCGGAGAGCCAGAGCGACTCTGCCCGAGAGGCTAAGGCTGCGAGCCCAGCCCGGAGCCCAAGCAGAACCGCAGCCACCCGGCGCTCCTCTCGGCCCCTGGCCCGCCCGGCAGCCCCTCCGCCCAATGAAACTGACCGCGATGATCAAGAAGATGTGCCCGAGCAACTCGGAGCTGAGCATACCGGCCAGGAATCGCTCCCGCCTGGTCATCCTCGGCTCGTCCAAGGTGGGCAAGACGGCCATCGTGTCGCGCTTCCTCACGGGCCGCTTCGAGGACGCCTACACGCCCACCGTGGAGGACTTCCACCGCAAGTTCTACGCCATCCGCGGCGAGCTCTACCAGCTCGACATCCTCGACACCTCCGGCCACCACCCGTTCCCCGCCACGCGGCGCCTCTCCATCCTCACCGGTGAGCGGGGGCCCGGGCCGGGCAGCGAGAGGGGTTGGGGGTGTTGATGCAGCTGTGCCCCCGGGAGGGTGGGTTGGAGACCCCTCATCCGAGAGCACTGGCGAGGGCGCGGGTGCCCAGTTTGCAAGTTTGCGCGTGGAGAGGTCTCAGCGCCTGGCGCCCGGCTCCTGGCGGCTGGGCGACCCCAAAGCCAAGCCCACTTTAAGGGCCCCCTTGGCAGCCCCCTCACCTCCTCTCCTGCTCTGCCCCCGCAGGAGACGTTTTCATTCTGGTGTTCAGCTTGGACAACCGCGAATCCTTCGAGGAGGCGCAGAGGCTCAAGCAGCAGATCCTGGACACCAAGTCCTGCCTCAAGAACAAACCCAAGGGGCGGGTGGACGTGCCCCTGGTGCTGTGCGGCAACAAGGGCGACCGGGACCTCCACCGCGAGGTGGAGCCGGCCGAGGTCCGGCAGCTGCTGGGCGACGGCCCCCAGCGCTGCGCCTACTTCGAGGTCTCGGCCAAAAAGAACAGCAGCCTGGACCCCATGTTCCGGGCGCTCTTCGCCATGGCCGGGCTGCCCGGGGAGATGAGCCCGGGCCTGCACCGCCGCGTGTCCGCGCAGCACTGCGAGGCGCTGCACCAGGCGCTGCGGGGCGGGAAGCCGCTGCGCGCCGGCGGCCCGGGGGGCGCCCTGGGCATCGTGGCGCCCTTCGCGCGCCGGCCCAGCGTGCACAGCGACCTCCTGTGCGTGCGCGAGAAGGCGGGCGGCCAGGCCAAGGACAGGGAGCGCTGCGTGATCAGCTAGGGCTCCCGCTCCCCGAGGCCCACAGCAGGACCGAAGGAAGACCCTGTCGTTTAAAAGTCAAAGCCAGGTCCGGGCCGGCCCTCCCCAGAGGGCCCACCAACTGGGAGGTGAAAACGGAGGAGGGCTGGTCATCTGCTTTGGAAGGAAAGCGAACTGGGTCACAGGTGGACCCCCCCCCACGCCCACTGGCACGCGCCACCAACCCCTGCGCCCTGACTTGGTGGGCACAGGTCCAACAGAGGGTGAACTTGCCCGGTTTCTCATAGAGACCCAATAGTCGGGAAGGTGTGTGTGGAAGTGAATCAGCCACCGCTGGGCTCCCAGAAGCCATCCTGCCCGCCGCAGGGTAAAGGGAGACCAGGGCATTCACCTGTCTGCGATTGGGCTGCCGTGGCAGCTGGCAAAGCTTTTGCCCTGAAACTAAGGGGTCAGATCAGCCAAGTGACTTGTTTACATGTGTGTGTGAAACTGCACAAGGAAAAAACTTCGTGAACATGAACAAAACCTTATCCAGTGTTTATACTGTGTGAGACCGTCTGTTATTGTTACTGGTTATTTTACTATAAAATAATTTAAAATGAAAACCATGCTCTTTGCTTTTATAAATGGGCCGAGGGGCAGGGTGAGAGGGAGGAGTGGGCTTCTACTTGGTGGGTTAGGCTCCCTTCCCAGCCCTGGAAAACGCACCGGCGTTCTGAGCAGCCTCAGCGCTCCGGGGGAAGAGGTTCTAGGAAAGTTCCGGATGGCTGGGCGGAAGCCCTTCTATTTGGGGAATGGGTCCTTTGAAATCGAGGCCAAGAAAGGATTTCAAAGTCCTCTTGAGATGCATCTTTCTAGCCATTTACCTGCTTAGCTTCCCCAAGACCCAGCCACAAAGGGCCCCTGGGGCTGTGCCCAACTGTCTGTCCAATACTCAGGGCAGGCCCCGGGTGACAGAGGTCTGGAGGTGTCACTGGGCCCAGCGTTCACAAGTAAGGAGGTGGAGCCTGGCCCGTGTCTGCCCTGGGTAGGGGTCCGGCGCACTTCTCTGCTGGCTCCTTTCCTCAGGAGAAGAGGCAGCCACTCTCAGCTCAGGACCTCTCTTAACTGTTCGAGCCTGGGGCAGCGACTCCTGCCAAGCCCCGAATTCTGTGCCAGGAAAATACAGAGAACGCCCTTTGCGTGGAGTTGCTGTGAGAATTAAGTGTGATGTTTAAGCCGCTGTGGCTGTTGGTTGGATGTTGTCCCATCCTGTGCACCAAAAGGTTGCTGCTGCAGTCTGCGGTCAGGGCACAGGCCCAGGTTGCGGGCTTGATCCCCGGTGGGGGGGAGGGCCTGCGGGAGGTGACCCATCCATGTGAGAGCTGAGAGCAGAACATCGATGTTTCTCCCTCTCTCTCAAATTAATTTTTAAAAATCTTTAAAGAAATAAAAAGTGCCAGCCACCCAATAATCCAAATCATTGGCTTCCGGGGGTGTTCGGCCGGTCAGGGGCATTCAGTACTGTCCCGGGGGAGGGACTGCCACCTTGCTCTGGTGAAGGCTGCTCCCTGCCGGGACTGAACCCCTTATGGAATGAGGGGTGGCTTTGGGCCCGTCACGGGCGGGCAGGATGACCCTCCAGGCAGCAGGAGTTGCCGCTTCCACACTGTAACGTGTGTGCTGGGGGGAGGGGTGCGGAGTGGAGGTTGCCCCTTTGTCTTCTCTAAGCAAAGGGAACATATCCAGTGCCCAGGAGACATCCTGTTATGAACTTCTCAGTACAAAACCCAAGATGTCCTGAGAGCAGAGCAAAGTGCTTTTAATGACGCTCCTGACAACCACGACGCCTGGGACGCTGCATCCCATGTGCTTCGTGCTTCATGGTATTTGGTCAGAGCCTTAAAACTGGCCCCACACTACTCTGAAAGTTCAAGAAAATAACTGATTCAGTTAAAGCAGAGTCCCAACGTAGAAGTCTAACAGGTACTACCCACCTCAGTGCAGAGCCGGCTCCTCAGTCCAAAGCCACCGAAACCGGATCCCCACAGACCCAGCTCCCGCCCCGCCCCGCCCTCTCTGGCAGGTGGCTGCAGGGCCCCCGAGCGAAGCCCTGCTAAAAATATCTCCACCGTCAGCACCTGCCGGCCAGGTCAGCAGCAGGCAGCTGGTAAGCCCAGAATTGTCAGCATAGGTTACGCACTCATTTCTAGATTCAAATAATATTTGGTTACTAGTCTCACCTTATCCTTTAAGAGGCCAGGGACGCGCATGAAAATAAAACGTCCCACCTGCAGGAAAGTAGGGTGTTTGTAAACATTTCATGAACCAGAACTTGGCTGCTGAACTTTGGGTTTAGCGCACCCCACCCTTCAGAACTGTACCTGGCCCAGAGACGGTCACATCTGTCACGGAGCCGCCCTTCTGAACAAAAAGTCCATCATGACCTGCCTGCAGCGCAGTAATGTTCGTGCTGGCTTTAGCGAGGCCAGAGAGAGAAATAAACTTTTAAAACAAGACCACGGAATCTGAGATGCTGGAAGAGGCCGGCTGTTTGCCGGAAGCCCGCCTGTGCCTGCGTAGAAGCGACACTCGCCCCAGCCCCAGGTCTGAAGTGGTTTGGTCACTCTTGGGCATTAAATGGCTAAACGAGATGCCCGCAGATGACAGGAGACAAAGGGAGCAAGAGCTGAAAGTGAAAAGAGCATGTAGGTGGCAGAGAACCTGACAAGGGGCCACCGGCAGGCAGCTGGCCGACCCCCCACGGACAGTTACACTCACTGGCTCACACATAAAAGGAAAGAGTTTCAGGAGAAAACGTCTTTTAAAACTGCTTTCTCCCAGCCTTCCTTCATCATGTTAAGCCCACACCACATGAGCCCAGGCCTCATCTGTCCCGTGAACTTTGTGCAAAGGCGACACAGCACTGCTGTTAACAGATGCTGTGGCCCTGGAACACACTGATCATGTCCGGGGGGAAGAGAGACGGAGGCAGGAAGCAAAGCGGAGGTGGCCCCTCCCCAGAGGCAGGGCAGGACCCTCTTCTTCCCACTGGCCGGCACTCCAGCTGTTACGCATTGAGACACGCGGGCACATGGAAGGAAGCCCCAGCCACTCCGAGCTCCAGGCCACCCCTCCCAGAGTCAACGTCAAGTTCAGCTGAGGAAGCAGCACAATAGCCTTCCCACCACTCGGCTATAACGTTCAGAGCTGGGGTCCAAAGAACCACACTTCATAAGGAACCAATCCGGGCCACTTGCTCTCCCGTGCTTTCTCAGGCATCCTGGACGCGGCGGCCTCATCTACTCCTTGGGGATCTCAAACATGCAGAGGCTCTTGTACTTCTGCAGAAGTTCGTTCTTGGTCCTGACTTGCTCCCGGAGGCTGTGCAGCTGTTGCTGCTGCTGCTCGGGGCTCAGGTGGATGCCGGGCATGGTGCTGATGACCTTGCGCGTCTCCTGGAACTTGGTCTTGAGGGCGTTGAGGTCATGGTGGATGTCCGGGCTGTCCTTGTCCATGCTGCAGGGTCAGAGGGTAGATATTAACACTCGCAGCTAAGGCTGAGACACCCGGCTCCCTCCTCTGCACCCCACAGGCCTTGTAGACGCCTGGTTTCTGCCTGTCCCCCTCCTGGGCTGTGCACCAGAGGGCAGGGCCTGGCTCTCTCATGCAGCCTTAAGGGGGGCCTGTGACCGCTGCTCAGGAAAAGCCCCAGTGCCGAGCAGCGCCTGTGCACCCCTCCCATAGCATGTGCGCAAAATTAGATGCTTAATGTCTGTCAGCTACGAGGGAGGACTGTCCACCTCATTCCCAGCTGCATCCCGTGCCAGGGCCAGTCCCTGAGCACTTGGGCACTCAAGTAACATCTGTTCAAAGAACGAATGCTTGGCAAATAAGTTCATAAGTGTCTGCTGAACAAACGAACAAACCATTACCAATATCAGGTGACACACTGCAAGAAAAATTTGCTGAAATGTTACATTTCTTCTCATTTCAGCCATTTCCAGGCCTATCGGGAGACTGCAGCCACTTTTAGCAGACGGTTGGATACTTGAATCTATTAACATAAATACTAATTCCTACAGAGTTATTAATAGTATTTAAAGTAGTTAGAAACTATTGGAAATGTTTCAGAAGGTACAGCTCTCTACCAGTTATATAAACTCCGTGCCTTCAGGTCCAGCTCATTTTAAAGGCAGGAGCCTCCACTTCATCTCACAGCTCTTAGCAGCTGCCCAGAAATCCAGGCCCCCCTGTCTCCACTAACTTCAAAACAAACAAGGACAAAAACCTTCACCTAAGATCAAAGAAACAGCCTAACAGTTGCTCCTATAACAGTTGCTCCTATACACCATATATATACCATATATACACCATATATACATACGTGTGTGTGTGTGTGTGTGTGTATAGATATATCTATCTATCTATCTATATATATATATGTATAGATAGATAGATATTTTTTTTTGCCCTAACTGGTTTGGCTCAGTGGATAGAGCGCCGTCGGCATGCTGACTGAAGGGTCCCGGTTTCGATTCTGGTCAGGGCACATGCCCAGGTTGTGGGCTCGATCCCCAGTGGGGAGCGTGCAGGAGGCAGCCAATCAATGATTCTCTCTCATCATTGATGTTTCTCTCTCTCTTCCTTTCTGTGCCCTGACGGGAATTGAACCATGACCTCCTGGTTCATAGGTCAGTGCTCAACCACTGAGCCACACTAGGCAGGCTTTACTATTATTTTCTTAATGTGTTTATTTTTTATTGATTTGAGAGAGAGAGAAAGGGAGAGGGAGCAAGAAAGAGAGAGAGAGAGAGCGAGAGAGAAACATCAATCAGCTGTCTCCATACACATCCTGACCACGGATCAAACCGCAACCTGGGTCTGTGCTCTGACAAGAACTGAACCAGTGACCTTTTGGTGCCCTGGATAAGCTTTTGAAAACAAGCAGTTGAAACTAAAAACTAAAATCCAATTCAGTAGGTGGTTCTAAACATCATCCTCCATTGAGGCATAAGAGGGGAAAACTGTCAATGATTTTTTAAAAATATTTTTATTGATTTCAGAGCAGAAGGGAGAGGAAGGGGAGTAGAAACATCAATGATGAGAGAATCATTGATTGGCTGCCTCCTACACATCCCCTACTGGGCATTGAGCCTGCAACCCAGGCATGTGCCCTGATTAGGAATCGAACCGAGACTTCCTGGTTCACAGGTCGATGCTCAACCACTGAGCCACAACTTAAAAAAAAAAAAGTTTTGTGGGTTTAAAAAAAAAAAAAGGCTGAGCCAATGATCTGTTTTAAAAATAAAAATAAATGTTCAACCCTAGTGGGAAATTTCAACCCAGATGGTGCTAATTCATATTTACTACTCGTTTCTCTGCTTATGCAGACACAATATCCACCTTTCCTGGTGATCCATCAGGCACAGCTCACACCTGGCGAATGTATCAGTAGCTCTAACTCAGAGACCAGATGTGCAGAATCAATCATTTATCCTAAGAAATGAAGGGCCCCCCCCTTTCTTGTCAGCTGAGGCCCTCGATGTAGCTGTGCTCAGTTAGTGGTGTGCCTCCTCCTCTCCGTTTCTGGGAGGGGAACCCGTAAGGCTGTAAGTCATCTGGAAAGAACCAGGTTTCAGCTCAGATCCACAATCTGGACAGAAAGCATCTGGACTTCTGAACTCATGATACTTGAATGGCATATGTGTTAACACATTGTTATGGATTTAAGTTCCAAGTGAGTTTTGAAATTATAGTTTTAGGAAAACTGATTAACCTCACATGAATCTGAAAGGACATAGTAAAAACAAACAAAAATACGTAAAATAAAAATTTGAAAGGAAGTTATGACAATCCAGTTCTGGAAGCAAACATTACCTGGCCCCAAAGAACTTTTAATTCTGAAAATAAAAAGTAGACCATGTTTAAGATGCTCATTTCTGAAAAAACCCCAAATCTCCAGGGTTGCCCATTCTTTACCTGGTGAACTTTCAGTAAAGGAGACACCCTTTACATCAGCAGTTGCCAACCTTTCAGACCTCACAGATCACCAGGGGCCCGGGGACCACCGGTTGCAACCACTGCTTTAGACAGCAAAGGAGGAGCCACATGAAAAGCCACCTGGACCCACAGAGGAAAGACCACGTGAGGACAGGGAGAGGACCGGCACCTGCAAGCCAAGCGGAGGCCTCAGAAGAAGCAACCTGCCTACCCACACCTCGACTTCAGGTTTCTGGCCTCCACAACCGTGAGAAATTTCTGCTGTTTAAGTCAACAACAAAAGCCCACCTGGGGGAGCTGAGCAGAGGACCACCCAGACCACAGCGAGGCCCTCTGCAAGCGCCTGGGCCTGCCCTAGTTGTGGAGTAAACAGCATGGAACTCCTGGGGCGAGAAAAACACTCTATTCAGGAACTGGCTCAGCCAAGAGGGAACCTGCTAGGCCAGGGTGGCTGTGAAAGACTCAAGCCGAAAGAACAGCATCAGGCCCAAACACTGCGTGAACAGAAGCAGAAAGCCCCACACGGCCTGCCTTTGTGTACAGCGTGAGTCATCATCTAACTTTAGGAAGAAAGAAGGAGACTGGGCCAGGCTGAGAAACACACAAAGAGCAAGGTTAGGGCACTTTGGTCCCGCCCACTGTAGTTTTCAGGTGGACAAATGCCCTGGATGGCGTGGCTCAGCTGGTTGAGAGTCGTCCCATGCACCAAGAGGTCACGGTTCAATTCCCAGTCAGGGCACATACCCGGGTTGCGGGCTTGATCCCCAGTAGGGGGCATGCAGGAGGCAGCCGATCGATGTTTCTCCCTTTCTTAAAAAATTTTTTTTAAAATGGACAAAAACATTACTTCTCTACCTTAACAGACAGGCCACTTCCTGACAGTCTTTTGTGCACATCTGGGTGATGCTTAGCATGATTCCAGCAGTGGACACAGACACTGTGTTGTGTCACCAGACGTAGGGGCAAGCATCACAGTGCAGATGGTGAGTTAGCACGATGGTGAGTACAGGTGCTAGTAAGTAGGGCACAGCTTTGGGGCTTGAAAATACAAACTGAGCAATAGTGTGCCCACTGGTAGCTTAGAAGTTCAAGGAACCCAGATCACGAAAGCAACCTCCTCCCAAACCTAGCACCACTTCTTGTGACCTCTAGGTGGCATCTGACTGCTTTCCATTTCTTTCTCCTCAAAATCTCATCCCCTTCAGCCTCGTGCCCCAGTGGCCTCGCTGCCCCATCCTGGGACCAGTCCTTCTCACCCTCTCCTCCCCCCACACTAACATCTTTCTAAACCAGTGTTTGCTTTTGTTGTTGCTGTTTAAGACAGTAATAGGTGTTTGAAGGGGAAAGTTAAAACGACAGGCACCCAGGCTTAGAAAAGTCCCCAGTACCACGTCCCGGAGATCATGTCTGTTAACTGGCATATGCTGTTTCAGATTGCATCAAATATATAGCAACATACAAATACACACTTAATTTTTTATTTGTTTTGACCATACTACACACATGGTCTTATTCTTTTTTTTTTTTAATATATTTTTTATTGATTTTTTACAGAGAGGAAGGGAGAGGGATAGAGAGTTAGAAACATCGATGAGAGAGAAACATCAATCAGCTGCCTCCCGCACACCCCCTACTAGGGATGTGCCCACAACCAAGGTACACGCCCTTGACCGGAATCGAACCTTGGGCCCTTCAGTCCTCAGGCCGACGCTCTATCTACTGAGCCAAACTGGTTAGGGTTTATTATTATTATTACTTTTTTTTACATATATTTTTATTGATTTCAGAGAGGAAGGGAGAAGAGAGAGAGAGAAACATCAATGATGAGAAAGAATCATTGGCTGGTTGCCTCCTGCACGCCCCCTACTGGGGATTGAGCCTGCAACCCAGGCATGTGTCCTTGACCAGAATCAAACCATGACCTACTGGTTCATAGATCAATGCTCAACCTCTGAGCCACACCAGCAGGGCACATGGTCTTATTCTTGCCTTTTCCCCTGAACAATGCAGCCTGGATGTCTTTTCATGTTAACACATATACAATTAGCTAAATGACTTGGCTGTTGATGGGTGTTTGGATGTTTGCAATTTATCACTTGCAATCAGAGTGACAACCAACATTTTATACCTATATCTCAGTGGTTCTCAACCTTCCTAATGCCGAGACCCTTTAATACAGTTCCTCATGTTGTGGTGACCCACAACCATAAAATTATTTTCGTTGCTACTTCATAACTGTCATGTTGCTACTGTTATGAATCGTCATGTAAATATCTGATATGCAGGATGTATTTTCATTGTTACAAATTGAACATAATTAAAGCATAGTGATTAATCACAGAAACAATTTGTAATTATATATGTGTTTTCTGATGGTCTTAGGCGACCCCTGTGAAAGGGTTGTTTGACCCCCCAAAGGGGTCTCGACCCACAGGTTGAGAACCGCTGCTCTATCTGTATGTACTTGTGCAAGTACTTTGATAAGTTCCCAGAAGTGTGATTTCTGGGTCAAAGGTTACATATATTACAAAGTTGGGCAGATTACCTAAGGCACACTCCTGGAGTCCGGGGCTCCTCACACCCTGGAGAGCAGCTATCACTTCCTCGTGGCCAGTTCTATTTCTCTGCTCCAGTTCTGCTAGCTCTTAAGGGCACCTCACTCATGCCCTTGCTTTTATCTACTCACTGACTTACATGTGAAAAACATACTTTTAAGGAGGAGTAAGAGGCTCTGCTGTCAAAAGAAGTTTGGAAGAAACTGCTCTAAACAAAACAGCCGAGAGTGTGTCCATCTGCTCCCACCCCCTCAGCTACTGAGCTAATCCCCCTCCCGCCTTCCTTCCACACGCTATGGTGAAGCTCCGTGTGCGCGATGTTCACCCAGCGCCAGTCCTGCCAGCTCCACCTTCTCCCTCCCCCTCCCCCCGCCTCCTCCTTGTACTGTCACTCGTTTCCTACAGACCCAGGTCTCCTCCTCCTGACACCCCTCTGCCCACCAACCCGTACAAACTTAAGTCTGCGCTAACAACTTCAGATGGTCACCCCTTCCAGACAATACCTGCCAGACAGGCTCACTTCGACGGGAGCTACCAGGCCCACCACAAGGAGCCTCCCCTCTTCCCAAGACGCAGGGTAAACGGTCTGCCGTGGCATCAGCACCACAAGCGACTAACTCACGGAGCCTGTGTTCCAGCAGGTGCTGCAGGGTCAGGCTGGAGGGCTGGCGAGGTGGAGAGAAGAGCAGAGGCTTATGCGCAGGCCAGAAACAGTCCCCCGGCAGCCTAGGAATGTCCCCTCTCCGGGTCTCATCCTCTCACTGGGACTCGGAAGGAGAGAGAAGGGCAGCGAGGGAGGCTGCATTAAAATGAGCAGAGACAAGCCCTGGGAGCCAGTGGTCATTTGTCAACCTCTTCGCTTGCCAATGTGAAGGCTGCTTCCTGTGCAACCCCGACAGGCCTCCCCGTCAGATCAAAGCAGACACCTGTGTGGGAAGCAGCAGGCCCGTAATACCCCACTCCCGGACGGAAGCCTCCCCAGGGCTCTGAGGTCCTGCTGACCTGCCTCCACAGCAAATGAACTTGTTTTAAGCAACATGGCTCCACCCTAAGGTTAAGGGACGAAGCAGTGTGCTCATGGCTTGAACTACCTCTGAGGCATCAAGGATGATGGTTCCCTTCTACCTACCCAGCAACCTAAAAACATCCATATACATAAAAGGCTAATATGCTAAGTGTCTGACCATCCGACCGGTCGCTATGACGTGCACTGACCACCAGGGGACAGACACACAACGCAGGAGCTGCCGTGACACACTCTGACCATTTACAGAGAAACTGCACCATGACCTGACACCCACAAAGCAACACTCGGCTTCTCCCAAGTAGGACACAGGCCTCACCACCACCCCAGAGCAACAACCCACCAACACTGCCAAGACCCTATGGCGCAAAATGCGGCCCACAGCCCAGCCCAGCCCTGAAACGGTGGCTGTGGGCACCGGATAATGATGTCATGTAGCAATGCGTTTTCCTGTGCCTCATCTCATTTGATCCTCGCAGAAGTCCTGGAGTAGGTAAGATAGGAGATTTGGGGGAATCCTGTTTTCTTTTCATTAGCCAGAAAACGGAGATTTAGAAAGCTTAGAAACTTGACCCGACTGAAAAGAAGAAATGGTGGACCTTGAAAATGACTTCAGGCCTTTTCACTGCACAGAATATAGTCAACCACTGCTGCAGTTCAATATTTTACCCTTTGTTCTCCCTGCGTGATCTACAATAATAATCTGCTTCATGTTGATATTTACTGCCGTGTTGCTGACAATTACCTGAAAGAGAAGTTGGGGTGCTTCACTGGGCTGGAAAAAGTTTAGCTAAATCAGAAAGCAGGTCTAATTAAGCAAGTTCATTCTATTCCTATAAAAGGCTAAGTTGACTCATGCATGCACAATACATATAAAGCTCTCGCTGGTGCCAATCGCATACATGTGTTTCAATCTGTCATTGTCGATTGTGAATTTGGTTAACATTTCTATTATAGAGAAGGGCAAACAGCGATATTAAAATATTTCTTCTAATTAATTTTCTTTCAATGTGCACAAATTCGTGCACCGGGCCACAGCAACCTAAAAACGTTCAACAACGAAAAACTCAAATTGAAAAATGTTTAAGTAGCCGAAACCGGTTTGGCTCAGTGGATAGAGCGTCAGCCTGCGGACTGAAGGGTCCCAGGTTCGATTCCGGTCAGGGGCATGTACCTTGGTTGTGGGCACATCCCCAGTGGGGAGTGTGTGGGAGGCAGCTGGTCGATGTTTCTCTCTCATCGATGTTTCTAGCTCTCTATCTCTCCCTTTCCTCTCTGTAAAACTCAATAAAATATATTTTAAAAAAAAGAAAGAAAAATGTTTAAGTACCCGCATTGACAGAATACATTTACTAGGTGACCAAAACCATCACGCAAGGCAGTGACAACTGCAATTCAGAATTCCTAGGCAGGGACACTTCATTCCAGACTAGATTAGATTTGGCAAGTTTGAAGGAAACAAAAGTTATAACTTTCCCTGGTCCACAGGCCTCTTTCATTCCTCCTTTATTATATACTAGAGGCCCGGTGCATGGATTCATGCACCAGTGGGGTCCCTCAGCCTGACCTGTGCCCTCTTGCAAACTGGGACCCCTCGGGGGATGTAGTAGTGCGGAGTGTCAGGCGGCCAGGGAGGAGCCCAGGCAAGGCACTGCGCCGCTCAACCTGGCCCATTGCACCTGCTGTCCTACTACCACTCGGTAGCGCTGCCGCCGTTTGGTAGCACTGCCACGGAGGCGGGAGAGGCTCATGTCACTGCAGCTGCGCTTGCCAGGCATGAGCCCAGTGGCATCTGGCGCCTGATGGTCAGCTGAGCAGTGCTCCTGCTGTGGGAGTGCACTGACCACCAGGGGGCAGCTCCTGCATTCAGCGTCTGCCCCCTGGTGGTCAGGGCGCATCATGGTGACCAGTCAACTGTTCGTTCAGTCGTTTGGTCGTTCGGTCGCTTAGGCTTTTATATATATATAGATGTACTTCTGTAATGTGGCTTCTATGCATACCAGAAATAGTCTCAAATACCTGAGACCTATAAATTTTCTTACAGGCATAAAAATGAGATTTTCCTTTTCCTTTTGCTCAATCTTTGAAAATAACACAAACGCGTAGTTTTGGCTGCTCATTTAACTAGGGAAGACACAAGGAAGGATGGAAGTTATGGCTGTGGGACTGCTAACTCCAGGCAGGGTGCACCTCCGCCAGGAGCATGAGGAGCCAGAAGCTTACGCAGAGGGAAGAGGTGGCCTCAGAGCCAGTCCTTAAAAATCTGTGGCATTTCTCTGGGCACACGGAGGGCAGGAAGGCACACCCACGGAGGGTCTGGAGTGTGCACAAGCCGGGAAGACTCCGCCACCCACATCTGGGCTTTGTTGCAGTTCGGGCAGAAGACTTGATGATGGTATGCAGAGCTCTCTGGATGGAAGGCTAAAAGGTGGCAAAAACAATTTGAAAGAGCCCTAGTTCTTCCTGTTAGCTCACACAGGATAAACTGGAAAGAGGAGAGCATAAAGGCAAAGAGACGAATGAAGAGGCGATTATAGATCCGAAACTAAGGTTAGAAAACCTAGACCAAAACTCAGAAGCCATAAAGGAAATTCTTAACAAACCTGCCCTATATAAATCAAGAAGCTTCCGAACAACAAACAAACGCCCAAGTCAGAAGAAAAGATTTAAACTACACTTGACAAAGGACATACTTTCCTTAATATACAAAGAGCCCATAAAAGAGAAATGACCTAATAGAAAAATGGGAAGTTTATAGGGAAAAAATGAGAAATGACATATAAAGTTGCATATGAAAAGATGCTTTACCTCATATCATAAAAGACAGATTGATATAATGTATCATTTCTGACCAATCAGATTAGCCAAAATTAAAATGTAGCCCTGGCTGGTTTGGCTCAGTGGATGGAGCGCTGGCCTGCAGACTGAGGTGTCCCAGGTTCGATTCCGGTCAAGGGCACATGCCTGGGTTGCGGGCTTGATCCCCAGTGAAGGCCGTGCAGGAAGCAGCCAATCAATGATTCTTTCTCATCATTGATGTTTCTATCTCTCTCTCCCTCTCCCTTCCTCTCTAAAATCAATTATACACACACACACACACACACACACACAGTGGGGCCTTGACTTACGAGTTTAACTCGTTCCGAGACCGAGCTCGTTAACTCAAATTACTCTATCAACTCAATGCAAAAAATCAGCCAAGAGACAGCTTGTATCTCAAAAAACTCGTTGGTCGGGACACTTGTAAGTCAAGGCCCCACTGTGTGTGTGTGTGTGTGTGTGTGTATTTAAAAAAATGTAATGGCGTGGCTCAGTGGTTGAGCATGGACCTAAGAACCAGGAGGTCATGGTTCAATTCCTGGTCAGGGCACATGCCCGGGTTGCAGGCTTGATCTCTGCCGAGGGGTGTGCTGGAGGCAACCGATCAATGATTCTCTCTCATCATTGATGTTTCTATCTTTCTCTCCCTCTTCCTTCCTCTTTGGAATCAATAAAAACATATAGAAGTTAATGGTGACAGCCTGGCCAGGGGCTCAGTAGTCAGAGCGTGGCCCTTGCACCAAACGATTGCGGGTTCAATTCCTGGCCAAGGGCACGTCCCTGGATTACAGGTTCGATCCAGCCACCGCCCCGCCCCGCCCCGCCCCGCCCCGCCCCGCCCCACCCCTCCTGCCCCGCCGGGTCAGGGCACATGTGGGAGGCAACTATCAGATGTCTCTCACATTGATGTATCTCTCTCTCTAAAAAGTCAATGGAAAAAATATCCTCAGGTGAGGATTAACAACAACAAAAAGTCCACAAACAGAAGACATTACATAATTTATGATATGGCACCTTATTGAGGCAGACTTTCATGTGTGAGTACAGAAGTGTCCAAAGCAGACTATTAAGTGAAAAAAGCAAAGTACAATATGATCTTACTTTGCAAACATTTCTGAAAAGACATGCATATATAATTCCTGGAAGGATACTTACTGCATTAACACAGTAGTTAATAGTGGTGAGGAAACAGGGGAAGGAATCCTTTTTCATTTTACATGTTTCTGAATTTGCAATTTTAACTTTTAAAAAATAAAATGTTTTTAAAAACCTAATGATGCAGTACTCTGGATTCTCCCGAGAACAAGGTTAAATTTACTTCATCTTTTCTTCCTTATTCACCCCCTAGGCCAGGAGTAAACACGTAACGAAAGGGCCACCTGAGCGGCTAGAGAAGAGGAAAGAGCAAGGGCCTGTGACTGAGCTGGCCCTGGCCCTGCCCTCACCAGGCCTGCCAGGCGCCGTCCTCCTCCCTGGCTTCCCCACTGTCAGCCCAGAAGCCACGTCCATCCCCAGCACCAATCGGACCAGACTCCTGGCTTCCTTGGCTCCCTCAGGGGATGCCCTGCCCCCAGAATCCTGGTTTCCCCACCTTCCCAGCTCTCCCTTCCTACCCTGGATCTGTGTTCCAGCCCATCAAACTGAGTGGACCCTCCTGAGTTTATGCTATTTCTTTTTTTTAATATATATATATATATTTTTTTTTTATTGATTTCAGAAAGGAAGGGGGAGGGATAGAAACATCAATAATGAGAATCATTGATTTGGTTGCCTCCTACACAGCCTCTACTGGGGATGAGCCCAAAACCTGGACATGTGCCCTTGAGCGGAATCGAACCCAGGGCCCTTCAGCCCGCAGGCGACGCTTTATACTATTTCTTGGCACCCATCCTCACACGTGCTTTTCCTATAGCCCCTCCCTCCCGCCTCCCTTTCATAATTGAAGACATCGTTGGCACCACCCCTTGTCAAGCTCTGACTCCTCCAGGCTTCATGAGTCTCCTCTCCCACCAAGTCTTGACCAGTCTGCCTCCTTCCCTCATTAGCCTATAAACTCAAATACATACTTAGACATAGTGTGAAATCATATCCTAACCTTTTTTTTTTAAAAAAAAATTCTCATTAGAGAATATATTTTAATTGATTTTTAGAGAGTGGAAGGGAGGGAGGAGGAGGGGAGAGAGACACATCGGACTGGGACCGGGGCTGAGGCTCGAACCTGCAACAGAGGTACATGCCCTTGACTGGGAACGGAACCCGAGACCCTCCAGTCTGTGGGCCGACACTAACCACTGAGCCCCGGTCAGGGCTGCACCCTAACCTTTTCTCGTGGCTACAGTACCGCTCCTCCTCTCTGTGCATATGGTCTCGTCCGAGTGGCTTCTTTTGCTCTTCTGTTCTGTGCTGCCTTACGAGGGGTTTTCTTCACATGCCTAGCGACACTGGCTACCCGGTCATATGAACTAGCCAGGTTCTTGCCTGGGGAGCCTCCAAACCTTCCTCTTGGGCTGTCAGACACCAGGAGAAGGTACTTCCTTCAGCTGCCAGTCGAGAAGCCAGGTGGGAAGGTGAGGCGGGGCCCCGGTAGTGCTCAGTGTGTGAACTTGCTCTCACACTGTGTTCAGTGTCCTCCCTCCCTCAAACTCCTGCAGCAGCCTGTGTCCCCCCACACACTCTCTGAGCTGTTCTTTCCTAAGAGTAAATCCTGGGAAAGAGCAATGCTTTGTCCTCCAACATGGAAGAAGGGTAGTTCGCTGTCTGCTTGGACATGGGGGGGGACGACGACACTATGGGGATCTCCTTCTTAAATAGACTTTGAAGTAATCCTCCTGTTCTCGGTCCCCCTTCACCTCCACTTCCAAGGTCCCTGGCACTGCCAATTCCTGGGATTTGGGGGAGGTCATGGTCTGGCTGCTTTTTGGGGCTGGCAGGTGGCTTAGCCCTTGGCCATCTGCTTTGTGTCAATTATCTCCTCTCATGTTCTTTTTAGTTCTGTGTTAAAAAAAAAGTTTTCACTGTTTTATTCTATTTATTTTTAATATATTTTTATTCATTTCAGAGAGGAAGGGAGAGGGAGAGAGAGAAACATCAATGATGAGAGGGAATCATTGACCGGCTGCCTCCTGCACGCCCCATTGGGGATGGAGCCCGCAACCTGGTCATGTGCCCTTGACCGGAATCGAACCCGGGACCCTTCAGTCCGCAGACCCTAACTCTATCCACTGAGACAAACCAGTTAGGACCTCACTGTCATTTTAAAGGAAACAGACAAACACATGTACTCAACCCACTGTCTTTTGCGGGACATGACTCTTGAGTACACCTCACACAATCTTATGATTTAAATAGTTTTAGTCCTATTTCACACGGGAAAGAGAGGCCCAGAGAAGCTAAGCTGCTTGACCAAGGTCATCCAGTGAGCACACTACAGAGCTGTAGTTTAATCCGTTGTCTGAGGCCCATTACTATTATTCACGTATTAGAGATTTAGAAAATTAAGGCCTAGAAGAGTTATGTGTTCACCAAGACGGCAAGGCAAGCAGGCAGCATGCGATGTGAATCCGACCACGTGACTTCAAAGCCCATTTCTCTCTAGGGCCGCCCAACGCTCTACCAGGGCTCCAGAACATACTCTGGGTCCAAGGACTGCCCTGAGAATGTGTACATTTTGTGCTTCCCATTTTTCTTAAAACCAGCGTGTGTAATCCGGCACTGCTGGGACGGCAGGGTCTGCGCCTGATTTGTGTGTGCGAGCTCCTGCTGCCAGAAGTGCTGCTCGGTGAGCAGAGGCCCAGGAGAGCGGAGCCTGGTCACACCCCGGGCAGCCACGTGGAGCCGGGCTCTGACCTGAGAACATGGGGGACGCGCCAGGTCGCCCCATCAAGTGAACCTCGTCTGGCCGCCCTCGAAGGGCGCGGGGCCAGCAACAGCCACCGCTTCATTGCCAGTAGCCTCGCATGTCAGCAACAGCTCCAAGAGCACGAACCGCTCCCTGGAGCCTCCCTGTAGCAGCCATTCGTTTTAGCTTCTTGTTTTGGTTTTCGATGGGTAAGAAGAGCTATGAGCTGAGGGCTTACATCCTGTCTCACGTGGGTATAAGTAACAGAAAAATGGCTCGGCAGCATGGGGCCGGGAGGCTGCTAGGCTGCGCACTTCAGCTTCCTTGCAGGGTCCGTTTGAAAACGGGCGACCCTGACCACGGGCCGACAGCACGCAAGCACCTGCTGACCCGGCCAGGCCCGGCGCGACAGGGACCAGCTGCGGGCAGCCTCCGGGCCTGTCTCCTCGTCTCCCACCGTCACCCTCCAACCCTCCAACTCTGTGGACGGGGGTCTTCCCTCGTAGCTGGCGAGCAGCGGCGGGGGGGGGGGGGGGCGGGGGGGGGCGGCCCCCGGACTGCGCGCACCTGCGCCGCGAGGGTGAGGGAATCAAGGACCGGCTGCCTCCTGCACGCCCCGTTGGGGATGGACCCCTATTGGGGACGGAGCCCCCTGTTGGGGATGGCGCCCCCTGTTGGGGACGGAGCCCCCTGTTGGGGATGGCGCCCCCTGTTGGGGATGGAGCCCCCTGTTGGGGATGGAGTCCCTATTGGGGACGGAGCCCCCTGTTGGGGATGGAGTCCCTATTGGGGCGGAGCCCCCTGTTGGGGATGGAGCCCCCTGTTGGGAATGGAGCCCCCTGTTGGGGATGGAGTCCCTATTGGGGACGGAGCCCCCTGTTGGGGATGGAGCCCCCTGTTGGGGATGGAGTCCCTATTGGGGACGGAGCCCCCTGTTGGGGATGAACCCCCTATTGGGGACGGAGCCCCCTGTTGGGGATGAAGCCCCCTGTTGGGAATGGAGCCCCCTGTTGGGGATGGAGTCCCTATTGGGGACGGAGCCCCCTGTTGGGGATGGAGCCCCCTGTTGGGGATGGAGTCCCTATTGGGGACGGAGCCCCCTGTTGGGGATGAACCCCCTATTGGGGACGGAGCCCCCTGTTGGGGATGAACCCCCTATTGGGGACGGAGCCCCCTGTTGGGGATGGAGCCCCCTGTTGGGAATGGAGCCCCCTGTTGGGGATGGAGTCCCTATTGGGGACGGAGCCCCCTGTTGGGGATGAACCCCCTATTGGGGACGGAGCCCCCTGTTGGGGATGGAGCCCCCTGTTGGGAATGGAGCCCCCTGTTGGGGATGGAGTCCCTATTGGGGACGGAGCCCCCTGTTGGGGATGGAGCCCCCTGTTGGGGATGGAGTCCCTATTGGGGACGGAGCCCCCTGTTGGGGATGAACCCCCTATTGGGGACGGAGCCCCCTGTTGGGGATGAACCCCCTATTGGGGACGGAGCCCCCTATTGGGGACGCGCACCGGGGAGGGGGCCATGCCTGCGGGAGGCGCAGGAAAAGGAGGGCGAGGGGCGCGACCCCTCCTGCACCGCGAACCACCCGCGGCCGGAGCCGCCTCGCGCCGGGTCTCGGGGCGCCAGCCTGAGCGTGGCCCGGAGCCGCTTCCTTCCGGACCTGCCGCCGGGCCCACCGCGCGGGCAGCTCTGGGCTCGGAGCACCTGCTGAGCGCAAGGAAGGGCGCCTCTCCCGGGGTCCGTGCTCGTTTATCAGCGGCGGCGCCGCGGCCTCACCATTTGATGATGTTGTGGACCAAAGGCAGGAACGAGTAGCTGTCCTCCTTCGCGCCCGCCGGGGACGGGGGTCTCGGCGCCGGCTGCGGGGGCGCAGCGACGGGCGGGGGCGGCGGCTTCGGCTCGGCCAGCGGCGGCTCGGCCGGCGGGGGTATCGCATCGTCTGCCGGTCGCCCGGCCGCCAACCCGGCGGAGGCCATGGCGCTCGGAACCCGCCAGCAGCCGCCCAGTCAGGGAACGGGACGGCGCGGCCGCCCACGCGTCACTTCCGCTGGGCCGCGGGCGTGGGGGCGGGGCCTGGAGGCTGTGCGCGTGCGCACTAGGGCGCGGGGCGGGGCAAAGGCGCCGCCGTTACTAGGCAACGGGCGGTTGGCGGGTGAAGATTGTGGAGACTGCTAACTCCTGGAACCTTCAGAAGTCGGAGATTTATTTCAGAAAAACATCTTATTCCTCCTCAGTGGACGAAGAGGGTCCACAAGCAGCGAGTAGAGGGAGCCCTGGATGGACGGTCAGCACGGCCCGGCCTGGGCTGGGGGTGGCTGGGGCGGGGGGCGCTCCCGCAGGGCCGGCTGCACTGCGAGCGGAGGGGACACCCCTCACCTGGGCTTGAGGCCGGGCCTACGGCCCTGAGAATTCTTATGGAAGACCAGCCCGCACCCCCAGAAGCCTCCAGGCGGAGAGGACGAAGCTGACCCTGCGCAGCCCCAGGACCGGGCGCAGAGGCCGCCACGCCCGCCCGCTGGATGGGGAAGAACTGAGAATTCGACACTTCGTGCGCTTCTTCTGGATGCTGTGAAAGATGTGGGGGCGGTGGGAAGGCGTCCCACAGAAGGGTTAGTGTCAGGAATAAACACGAGATCCTAGGAGCCAATCCTCCGCCCCTGTGGGCCATTTCCTCCCCTCTGAAATCTTTAGTTCAGGGTCATAGCAGAGCCTGCACTGCCCTCTAACTTCTGCAGATACATGATCAACCTCCAGAGGTTTGGTTTAAGGACATCATAGGGCCCTAGGCCAAGGTGGGGGGCTTCTGGTGGGTTTGGGGTTCTGTTCCTCAAAATAAAAATAATTTCGAGGCAGTGGGTCAGCCATCCTAAGCCTGGCCGCTGGGGGGAGAAGATAGGAGCCAGGCAGCTCGTCCTTCCTCAGGTGGCCATCCTGGGCCCTAAAGAGAGGCCAGGAGTCCACATTCAGGCAGCAACGCGGGCAGGGACACTCCAGAGCCCCCGGCCGACCCCAAGGCAAGCATTAATGCTAACATTTTCAGGCGCATCAGGAGCAGTTGATGGAGGCAGATCCTGGGACTTGAGTTTGCAGAAGGAACGAGATGCTGGACGCTGTGCTGTAGGCTGGCCAGCAATGCCCTCAGCTCAGCTGTCAGCCGCCACTGCTCAGGCACCAGTGGGGCAGCTCGCAGAGCGGAGGCTGAGGCCTCCTTCCCGTCAACCAGGGGCCTCTCCACTAAGGGAAGAGTTCGAGAGTCTGGTCCAGAGGGAGGAGAAAGTGTTGTTGGGGTCGGACCAGGTTGCTGAAGAGGCTATACCTGCCGAGTCATCTGGGGAAGCAATGCTAGTACAATAGTAACAATAGTAATAGTCATGATCACAACTACCATGGAATAAAAGTAGGTATAAGGAACAGAGTCACAATCATCACATTTAATCCACAAAAGAGCTCTAGAAGGTGGATGTCAGTTTCCCCATTTATAGGTGAGGAAAGGGAGGTTTACAATGGTTGAGATATTGGCCCAGGGTCACACAGCTTGCCTGACACGAAGCTTATGGTCTTAACCAACACATAGGAGACCTTAGATCCCTACCAGTTCTGTAACTTTATGATTTGAAATGGTAAAGTGAAAGTTTTATTCAGAGTTCAAAAAGCAATCTAACATCTATAATAATAAAAGTGTAATATGCTAATTAGACCGGACAACCAAACGACCTTCCAGACATCCTTCTAGACGACTTTCCAGACCACACACTATGACACCCACTTGTGCCAGGCCAGCCAAGGCGGGTACAATGCAATTGGTTGGGGGCTGGCCATCACCCCATGATCGCCCTTCAGAGGGAGGCCCAGGCCATCGGCCAGCAGGGTGATTGATCAATTGGGGGGCTCCAAATTTGCCCCAAAGAGGGAGGCCCAGGTTACCAGCAGCAGTGCTACGGCGGGTGGGTGGGGCCTCTGTGGGGGCAATCCATCACAGAGCCCTGGCTGTGTGGACAAGGCCTACCTCTTTGGGGTGGTCAATTGCAGGGCTCCTGGACTGTGAGAGAGCACAGGCTGGGCTGAGGGACCCCTCCCCCCCAGTGCAAGAATTTCGTGCACCAGGCCTCTAGTTCATCAATAATATCCCCATGGCAATCATGCACCATCTTTTCTCTCCTCGTGTGTGTGTGTGTGTGTGTGTGTGTGTGTGTGTGTGTGTGTTTATCTTTATTGTTGAAAGTATTATAGATGTCTTCTTTATTTAACCCCACTAACCTCCTCTACCTCACTCCTGCCCCCCGCCCAGGCCTTCACCATACTATTTTCTACGTCCATGGATTATGCTTATCTATATATATAAAAGCTTAAGCAACTATCCAACCAGTAGCTATAACATACACTGACCACCAGGGGGCAGACGCTCAATGCAGGAGCTGCCAAGCTGGGGTGACTTGGCAGCTGCAGTTCTCAGGTGACACACCTGGAACCAGAGAGGATGGAGCCTGATTCTGGGGTGCATCACCTGAGAACTGTCCTCTCGCAATCCGGGACCCCTCGGGGGATGTTGGAGAGCTGCTGGGGTCCAACCCCAGCAGGTCCAGGGGTCCCCAAAGGTGTGGACAGAGTCGGCGAAGAAGGAATGACACGGAGACAGCGTTCAGTTGATCAGCAGCCTAGCCAAGTTCTGGTTCGGTTCTCTCACTAGGTTCTACAGCCAGGTTCTCCAGGTTCTCCAGGCAGGTTCGGTTGCCAGATTCTGTAGCCAGGTTCTTCAGCCAGGTTCTGTTGCCAGGGTCGGTCTAGATTCTCCAGCCAAGTTCTGTAGCCAGGTTCTGTCCAGGATCTTTTGCCATGTTCTCTCGATAGGTTCTGTGTCCTGTTGTCTTGTTACATCTATATTTATACCAGTTGATTCCAATCCTATCAATCTCTATTCCAAAGGTTAGGGCGTTTCTTATCTCCATCCCAGGGAGTAAAGATTTAAGTGTGATTGTTCATAGTTAAAGTGATTAACTACCCGCCTGGCATTTAGTTAAGGGGTTTTATCCCTTCCCTAACTTCAGGGGAAAACCCCTACCTGGGGAAACAACCTTTCTCAGAGAGGTGACCTTGGTTAAAACACATAGCGCTAAGGGGAGCAAACATATTAAGAACAGTATGCTATATACGCCAGGTCCCTTGAAACATATGCTGTGCAGATGTTTCTTTCCTGCAGCGACTGTGTCAAGCAGCAAGGATGGACTGGCTCCCGGCAAATTCCCCCTTTTTTATTTTTTAAATGAGCGCATGTAAATCAGCAGCCACCTCTCGGATTGGGTTGTTTAAGACTCGGAAGAAGACTGGCAAGCAATGACAGTGAGCATAGCTATAAACATAGTGGATGGAGCGCACATGGAGCCTTGTTCCTGTAGAAGGTTGCTGCCTCTTCAGTCAAGGGATTTCAGCTGGCCTCAGGTCGGGGGTTTGGTTGTCCTTGTTGATCTGGCTATGGGCGGCATCATTGGTGATGGGCTTCCCGAAGCGTCAGCGAGTTGAAGGGCTGCATCAAAGGGTCCATCAGGGCCGTGTTTGATGGTGGTGTCGGTGTCTGGGGAGGAGTCAGCTGTGCCCTCTGGGTCGGCCGATATGGATAATACCAGGGAGGAGAGGAGGAGGCAGAGATGGAGGGTGGTGTGACATAAGGTCGGATTACACGGTCTGGAATCCACACAGGTTAGTCTGCATCCTGTGGAAATATACAAGTATCTCCTCTCCCCCAGGTTAAAAGTACATCAGGTCCCTTCCAGGCTCCTGTAAGTAAGTCTTGCAATTTGATGAAATAAGTGAGTTTCTGCTAAATGAAAGTTTCTTTTGCTGATTTACTCAGAGTCCTCGGACTTGGCTGAGAGAGTAGCTTCCACTTCTTGCTTTTCTACCATCTGTTGGGCCTCAGTTGTTAACTTCTTCAGCTGACCCCATGTTGGCACCTCAATCCCTTGCATAGCCTTTCTTCTTTTTTCTGCTTTTCTGTCATTGGGGCAACTCTAAGTCTTTGGAACGATGGGACAAGGAGCTTCTCTGGGTCCATTGTCGTGACGCACATAATTCATTTACTCAATCCAAAGCAGGCATTAAAAAGAAAAACCCCAAATGCTCTCTTGTATCCATTTTAAGAGTACGATTGGCGCTTTCCGCTATTACCTGAGTCCTGATCTATCACCCCAGGGAGAGCTTGCCAATCCTGCACTTTCCCGGGGTGGGAAGGCTGCGGTGGGGTTAAGGATAAGGCTCCTTGGGCCTACCTTCTCCCATGCCTTTACATATACCTTTCCTTCCTCAGAAAAGCATGGACATACTTCTTGTATAAAACATTCTGTCTGACTGGGAGTAACCTTAATTCCTCTGCTAGCAAGCATATGTGTTAAAAGATCAATGCAGAGTCTTTTTTCTTTAGACTCAGTGTGGCACATCTTCTCAATCTAAGTTCTGTACTGTCCACCTTCTTACCCTGCTTATCCTCTATAGGGAGGTCTGCAGCACCCTGGTGGAGTCCTAGCCGTCCTGAGTGTGGGGGTTTTCAATGGGGGGAGGGAGGGCACTTACCTAGGGGAATCCTGTTCCACGAGTTCCAAAAGGTGTGGATGGAGTCAGAGAAGACTCCTCACCCTCTTCCTACGGTGGAGTCCTATCCGTCCCGAGTGCGGAGCACTTACTTAGGGGTCCCTGTTCGGGCGCCATATGTTGGGGTCCAACCCCAGCAGGTCCAGGGGTCCCAAAGGTGTGGACAGAGTCAGTGAAGAAGGAATGACACAGAGGCAGTGTTCAGGTGATCATCATAGCCGGATTCTCTTGTCAGGGTCTCCAGCCAGGTTCTGTAGCCAGTTCTCCAGCCAAGTTCTGTCTAGGATCTCCAGCTAGGTTCTCCAGCCAGGTTCGGTCGCCAGGTTCTGTATCTGGGTTCTTCAGCCAGGTTCTGTCTAGGATCTTTTGCCATGTTCTCTTGCTAGGTTCTGTCTCTAGGTTCTGTGTCTAGGTTCTGTGTCCTGTTGTCTTGTTACATCTATATTTATACCAGTTGATTCCAATCCTATCAATCTCTATTCCAAAGGTTAGGGCATTTCTTATCTCCATTCCAGGGAGTAAAGATTTAAGTGTGATTGTTCATAGTTAAAGTGATTAACTACCCGCCTGGCACTTAGTTAAGGGGCTTTATCCCCTCCCTAACTTCAGGGAAAAATCCCTACCTGGGGAAACAACCTTTCTCGGAGAGGTGACCTTGGTTAAAACACACAGCGCTAAGGGGAGCAAACATATTAAGAACAGTATGCCATATACGCCAGGTCCCTTGAAACATATGCTGTGCAGATGTTTCTTTCCTGCAGCGACTGTGTCAAGCAGCAAGGATGGACTGGCTCCCGGCAGAGAGCTGGTTTCAGCCTGATCCCCGTAGGCCAGGCCGAGGGACCCCACCGGTGCATGAATCCGTGCACCAGGCCTCTAGCCCATTGGCTCCCCACTTCAGGTCTGGCTCCCCACCAGGCCTCTAGCCCATTGCAGAGGTCGTGGGTCTGGCCCTTACAGAAACTTCCACTCAATTAGCAAAATGATGAGACATGCAGGACCTATACTGTCTGGCACCTGCGCCGGCCTATCCGGTTAATATTGATTTCCTGTGGAGGCAGCCAATTTTCCTACCACACTCAGCTGGGAAACCGGCAGCGGCTTCCCTCCTCCCAGGCGGACAGTAGTGCCTGCGGGCAACCTCCGGAGGGAAGGAGGCAAGGACCAGCTCAGGTGGGAAGGAGAGGCTCCGGCACCGCAGGACTCTGCCTGGGGGAAGGGCTTGGACAGGAGCCTGGCACTGAGCAGGGTCCTGCCCTGGGCCCACTAGATTCCAGGCTAAGTAAACCCTGTTTGCTAAATAATTGCATTTTGCAGCTAAATGCCCACAAGTCGTCAGTTACCGCCAAAATCAGGGTAAAGTGAGATGAATGAAGCAAGACAGAGAGAGTGACATAATATTGGGAGAAGAGAAGAGGGAGCCTGATTCCGGTGCGTCACCCGAGAAGGCCCTCTCGCAATCCGGGACCCCTCAGGGGTGTCAGAGACCAGTTTGGCCCGATCCCCGCAGGCCAGGCCGAGGGACCCCAGTGCACCGGGCCTCTACTATGCATACAAGTTCTTTGGTTAATCTCTTCCTACCCCACCCTCACCCCCATTGTGTGTTTTTTGTTAATCCTCATCTGAGGATATGTTTATTGATTTTTTTTTTTTTTTTTGATGAGAGAGAAACATTGATGTGAGAAACACTGATCTGGGGATTGAACCACAACCCAGGTATGTGTTCTGACTGAGAATCTAACTGGAAACCTTTTTGGTGCACGGGACATGCTCCAACCACCTGAGCTACCTGGCCAGGGCCAAGTGTGTTTTATAAATCACAAGCCTCAATTTTAATGTTGGCAGAATAATGAGGACCTCTCTTGTATATAACAGGGAAAAAATGATTTCAGTATAAATAGACACGGCTAAAGAAAACAAATTGAAAACATAGGAAACATGAAAGAGTATATTGCATTGACAATTTGCCCTAAAAGTAGTTAATATAATTAATTAGTGGCAAAGAGTAAAGCTGGCTTCATAACATTGTATGTGGGTGTCAAACCTACCGGTTTCATTCAAGCTAAACTTGCCACAACAAATGTGTCTGTTCATAACTTCCATTAGAAGTTAAGAAAAAAGATACCCTGTTGACACGTAAGGGCTGTACGTCGCTAGAGACGCCACCACGTGAAGCTACTTGGCGTTGCTGTCTGAGGCAGATTCTCAAAGCGCCCTTCCAGTGCAGCTGGCAGTTCCAAGGTCAGGCTGGGGGCCCAGCTCATCCTGCTGGAAGGACCTCGACCTCGCACAGCCTCCTGTGCAGCCCTGCAACCTCCCCGAGGCTGAACGGGTGGTTCCACATAAACCCCTTAGGAAGTATCTGTGAACAGTAAATGTTCTGATGTTTCAGATTTAGGGCTTGCTCCTTCACCAATTAGCAAAACCCAGCTGCCAGCAGTTAAAGGAAGGGTCTAGATCAGAGCTCTCTGGCGGACAGATCATGGAAGCCACACATTACCACATGTGTTGGTTCCGATTTTCTAGTAGCTACATGAAGAACACACACAGGCACAATTGATTTTAATATATATTTTATTTAATCCACTACAACCTAATCAATATAAAAATTATTAGAGGCATTTTACTATTTTTCATACTGTCTTAGAACTGCAGCGTGTGTTTTATACTTACAGCACATATCGATTCAAACAGCCATGTTCTAGTGCTCAGGACCAGACGTGGCTGCGGCCACAGGACGGTGGTGCAGCCTCGGAGGTCTCCGGCTGTTGTCTTCTGCTGCCTCGGTGTCACTGATTATTGGGGGGAAAGCTAGGTCTATGAGGGAAATATCTCTATTTCTAGAGCTAAGACTTAAAACCAAATTAATCAACATCACAAAGACCCTTGGTTTCAAGAATTACAAAGGAAGTCCAGCCACATAGGTTCTGTGGAGACTGCCCCAGAGGCATGGGCCCAGGTGAGTGCCCCAGGCATTCCCAGCGATAGCGATACCGTCACTATCAATAAGCTGAGAGAGTGTGCTGCCTGCCCAGCTTCCGTACGGCACTGCTGGGCAGCCCAGAGGCCCACGCTCCACCCCAGCCTGCAGGGCATCCGGCTGCACTCACCACATCTCCACTTGGGGACTTGGGCACCATGACTCAGGCGGAGAGAGGTGTGCAGGGGCCCAGGTGCTGCCCAGGGCCCAGCGGTCAGCTGCCCTTCCATGCCAGACACTCGTGCTTTGATCGCTGGCCCATGCATGAATGTCATGCACCAGGCCTCTAGTTCTTATATATTATAGGTACGTGGACTTAAAAAGCAAATAGAAAAAATGTGGACAATTGCCAGTAAGTGAGCACATGAGAGTGGGGTACCTCTGCATCCAGGCTGTGCTCCTCCCTGGCCGTGTAACCGTGAACAAGTCATTTAACCTTCCTGCCTCAGTTTCCTCATCTGCAAGGTGGAACCTACTAAGGAAGCTGTAACGGTTACAGGAGTTCATGGCTCCAAACCATACCTGCCGTAGAGTAAGCACTATTTGAACTTCAGCTCCTACTGCTGGATTTTTTAATTTCTCAAAAACCCCTCATAATTATTCCTTATGAAAGAAGCCGTTACAAGAACAAATACAAAGCCCAGCCTCCATCCGAGAGTTGAACTTGCAGATACTCTGAGTGGTGCTGCTGCAAAGACCTGTGCATACGCTTGTGACACGTTTCTGCTACGATGCGGAGTCCAAAAAAGTCATTGCTATTGCAGTCATCATGAGAGCTGTTACTGATCGTGTCATTGGATGGTCGGGGCGTTTTCATCAAAGCTATAGTTTTACTAGGATTCATCCTTTTCTTTGATTGCCTGGAGCTCCAGGCAGGATGGAAAAGCCACATGCTTCTTTGATCCTTGTGAGCTAAAAAAAAAACAAAACACGTAGGCAGCAATCTCTGTGAGGCCAAATGCAGCCCCAGCCACAGCAGAAGCGGGCTCCCTCCAGCTGCAATTCACTGTTACACCTCGAGACAAAGCCTTCTTTCTCCTCAGCCCCACCCGTGCATCGCCCTCCCTCGCTGAACTTTGATTTTTTTTCTTTTTATTCCTTTCAACTATGCTCTCCTTACTCTAAGAGAGCCCATTGTGCCAAATTTCTCAGTGCTTTTAGTGGTTTTATTTATTTCTCAGAAGCACTCATTCTGCAGCATTCCAGCATACAGATTGGCCTATATTTCTTTCAGGCTCAGAATTTTCCCCTTAAGTTCTCCCATTCTTTTTTTTTTTTTAACCAGACCTCCACCAGCTTTTGATACAGTGGAAGCACTACATTCTAGGACCTACTTTTTGTCTAAAATGGGTTCATTATTGTTCTGATACCATATTCTTTCTGATCTCTTTACTGAGTCATTTTCATTCAAATTATAATTTAGCCAGGATTTTTTCTGTCTAGTAGCCTGAACTTTAACACCTTCTGCTAATCCTTAAACAAACAAACAAACAAACAAACAAAAAACTTTTTTTTCATGATGGCCTAGGAGCCTGGCTTGGGCGTTAGACCCCAGACTTCTCAGGGGAACCCCCACAGTGATGGCCTTTTTGGTTTCCTCATTCTTCATTCCTCCCCTTCCCAGAAGTTACTCTGTTTCCCTTATTGGATTTATTGTAAGTCTTCTGACTCTTTACTACCAACTCCAGTTGTGAAGTTATAGTTAAAAACGAGAAGCCTGTTGCAGGAAGACTCCTGCAAGAATAGGGCTTCGCTCCCATCTCTGCCCCTCCTACCCCGCCCTCCTCTGCTACCTTGGCTCTGTTGCTTGGCTTCCTTCTACGGTGTCTTCAGTCTTTGCTCCCAGCTTGTATATGCAAATTATCCGCCATATTTGTTAGTGGTTAATTTGCATATCACTCTAATTAGCCGGTGGTGGGTGTAGCAGAGGTACGGTCAATTTGCATCTTTGTCTATTATTAGATAGGATGATTGTACAGCTGGAGTGCTAAAGAGGGCAGGACACATGCTGCTGCGAACGGTGTGCTGGGTCCGAGGCTGGGTGTTCAGACCTCTGGGGAGGGGAGGAGACAGCCTGTAACACAGACACCCACGTCCAAAGCTGTGGAAGCCAAGCTCCCAGCTGAAAAGCGGAAGAGGCATCCGCTGTCCCACTGTCCTGCATCTTCTCCTATCGCCTGGCTTTGAACATGTGGTTCTGTGAGCTTTAATGTTTCCTGGCAATTCTTTGGCTCAAACAAACTATGTGGTCCTAAGAGCTATCAGGAGATTCCCTGTTCTGTCCGCACACCATTCTTTGGGCACCAGCTTTGTGTCTAGAGCTGTCCCAGGGGAAGAGCGTGGAGCTCTCGGCCAAACCACAGGAGAATAGAGTTGTTTGCGAACCAGAGGTCCTGGTGCTTGTCTCTTACTGTAACCCAACGGAAAACAGAGGTGAAGCAGGCGCTGGTGCAAAAGGAAAGAAGTTTTATTCAGGTGCCACATGACTTCCTGCTCAAGTCCCCTTTCTTAGAGGGATAGGGAGGACTATTTTCTACTCAATTACCTGGCTCTCTTTTGTCGTGCTCAGAACCCCATCCATTCGTCTTGTAGCTTTTGGTGTGCTCCATGCAAGAACTCCCCCTGCACCATCTTGGTCAATGGGAGAGACTCCTCAGTGCTCCATCTGTCTGTCTAAGGCAGTGGTCAGCAAACTGCGCCTCGCAAGCCACATGCGGCTCTTTGGCCCCTTGAGTGTGGCTCTTCCACAAAATACTGACTTCTGCGCATGGGCCACGAAGTTTCAATCACACTGTGTATGCGCACCCACACGTGGTATTTTGTGGAAGAGCCACACTCAAGGGGCCAAAGAGCCGCATGTGGCTTGCGAGCTGCAGTTTGCTGACCACTGGTCTAAGGTAATAATTCCTCTTCAACACTCTGGACCCTTGTAATCTTACAGGAGTAAATGGATGAAGATCTCACCTTCTGTAGTTTCTTCCTGCTCTCAAAGGGGTAGCCTTACTATCCTCCTGCCCAGAGGTTCTTACTATCTACTAAGGAAGGGAGAGTCGAGAGTGGAGGGAAGCCTTTACTTGAGGGAGATGGCTGTCTGAAGGCCGTATACGCGGTGCAGAGGATGGCACCGTGAACAAGAAGCTGGTTTTCTGCGTTATGTTTCAAGACCCAGTGTTGCCGATGGGCTTCCAAAGTGAGACCTATTGGGCAGACAAATGATCAAGTGCTCAGTGAGGGGTATGCCTAGTCGTGCAGGGGAATTGTCGTGAAATCAGAGACTGGGGAGACTAAGGGGTCAGCATGATCTAATCCTGAGTGGGGCTTTGGGTGGCACACCCAACAGCAGGATAAGTTTGCCAAGGAAACCACTTTCTGGGAAATGCAAAGGTGTCATCAGTCTAAGCCTGGGCATAGAGTAGAGCAATTGTGAAAAAAACAGTAAAAGGAAAAGTGATATTGTCACTTAGCTTTGGGAGGCGCTGTTCCTCCCTGAAAGCGGAATTTTAAATCTCTTTCAGGATTGCAGGTCCAGCTTTCCCTTGCAGTATCAGCAGCAGCAGCCAGATCTGAGCCCTCTCCAGGCAGCACCTGCTTTACCCGTGAGGGGTGGATCCAAGGCTTGATTCCCGGGGGCTTTCGGGAAGAGTGTGTTGTCAGCAGGATTATCACAGGGACTGGCCCACTGCTCGGCTAACAGCTGTTCAAGACGCGTCTTTCAGGTTTTTAGTAAGACTCCCGGCTGGAATGGGTGTAAGGGCTCGCCAGATGGGTAGATAGACCCGCAGTGAGCCAACTTGTGCAAAATTGTTAGTGTTTGCCCTGGATGTTGTACAAACGTGGCCCAGTGAGGCCACTGCAGCGTCTTTTCCGTAGTGCGTCCCTGCATGTTGGTGTCCGAGGTGGGATATACTGGAGCTTCAGGGAGTCAGGTCGTACCCAAGGGCTGATCTTCCATGGAATCTGGTCCGTGTTGGAGAATCTCCACTCATGGCCCTTCCTCATCTCCTTCTGCGAAGTGGGGTTTAAGTTCCAACAGGTTGGGTTCCCAGAACTGCCCTCACTGTCCTGGGCAGGGCATAGGCTACCTGGTGCAGTAGATTCCCGGCCTCGAGCAATTTTAAAATCTCTTTTGCCTGTTTGATAGCAGGAGGTCTGGGGGAGCCCATTTCTTGGTGAGTGTTTCGATCCTTTTTCTTTTTTAGTTCCGGGCAGTCCTTCCTCCAGTGGCCTTCCTCTTTGCAACAGGCACATTGATTGGCGCTCCGCGGGTCTTTCCCCCTTCCTTTCGTATTCCATCTTCGCTGTGGGGGTTCCCCTGAGAAGTCTGGGGTCTAACGCCCAAGCCAGGCTCCTAGCCCAGAGCACCAGAATGGGGAAAGGTGCCCACAAACATCTGGCTGTGAAGAGCCGCGTGGTTTCTGTCCACTCAGGGGAGATGGCTAGAAACACAGGCACCCTCTTAAAGGGCCAATGCACAAAATTTCATTTGTGGCCACTCACCTCGGGCTCTGGCAGAGGGAGGGCAGAGTGGACGAGAGCTGCATGGGGTTGGGGGCTCTGGGGAGAGGACTGTGTGGACAGCTGCAGCATCCTGTGCTGAGTCACGGAAGTAGCTGCTATTCATCTGCTGTTAGCGGTGTGTCCAGGAGAGCCTGTCCCTCTGTCCAGGTCGGATGTGAGTGGCAGAAATGGAGGAGATAAGATCTGCCATTTTCTGAGGATTTGAAACCAGACACGGTGGGTCCGAGGTCGCCTGCCCCTGCTTGAGCCAAATTCAGCAGAGACAGGGTTGGATCCCATCTGAGCGTTTATCCCAATCCTGCCGGCAGCATGGGGAGCAGGCGGTCACCCTGGAAGTCCTGCTCTGACCCCCTCACAGCTGGCTGGTTACAGACTTGCGGGAGAGACAGCCACATGCAGCTGCGAGTGTGACAGGGAAAGGGGAGGGAGGGTCTGCGGCCGGCCTTCAGGAGCTCAGAGCCCCTAACAAGGGGCTGACCTGTGATGGGACACAGCTCCGCCGCCTGGGCCCGGAGGTTGGGCAGCGTCCCTGAGAGAAACTCCGAGGGGGTCGGGGTCCGGCACAGCCACCGGGTCACAGCGTGCCCTGCCCTGGTCTGTTCTCAACATGCATTTCTTTCCTGAGTTCTGGACCCGGCGAGGCGCTTATCTGTTACAGCCGCCCAGCCGCCGGGCCCAGGGTCTGTGGGAGGCTTCTTATCTGTAGTTCGTGAGGGGCGTGATTATTAAAGACCTGGGCTCTCTTCTCATTACATGCCCTTCCCCACTATCAGATTCTCCCTAGATGAGGGGTTGGAATTCTCCCAATTCAGCCAATCTGAGGTAGAAATGGAGTGTGGGCCTAAAGGAAGCCAGCAGATGGGCCTTTCTGGTTTATTCTGCGTATATGGTGTTGCCTCAAAGGGAATTGTCCTGCTCCGGGCAGCGATGCTCCCTGGCCAAACTGGGTGCCCTGCCGGGTCATTGAGGGGAGACCATTCCTTCATCATACGGGGTGGGGCTGCCCCCCCTCTGGCCCTATCTCAGGGGCATCAGCAGCGGGGGTGATGGTGGGGGAAGTCCTCCTGCTGCTAACCCTGGTCCCTCGGTGGCTGGGCGTTAGAGACTCATTTCCTCGTTCTCCTTGTCTTCTTGTGTCTTTCTGTTGGAGGGGGCTTTGGAGCCAGTTCCCTTCTCTGGATCATTAAGTTGTTCCCTTTCTTTGCCGAATCCGTATCCTATAAAAACATGGACACCTGGACATAAGGGATTTCATCCTATTTCCCTGGCCATTGGCAAAATAATTCCAACTGTGTGGTGGAGTAGTAATTTAGGGAACCTATTTTCCCCTCACAGTATAAAGTGTACAGAGGCCGTTTCCTTCACCAGCCAAGCATTTCACCTGGAGGAGTGCAGGCAAATTCCCCGGGACAAGCTCTTGGCAGCTGCTGGGAAGTCCCCACTGTCCCTGGGCCAGCCTGCCACAGGCCGCTGGGACCCATCAGAGCCCTCCAGGACTTGCTGAGGTCCATGCTGTCCTGGTGGAATTGCCAAAAACTGTAACAGGCCTGGCCAGTGTGAGTCAGTGGTTGAGCATCGACCTATGAACCAGGAGGTCATGGTTTGATTCCTGGTCAGGGCACATGTCCAGATTGCTGGCTCAATCCCCAGTAGGGGGTATCCCAGGAGACAGCCAGTCAATGATTCTCTCTCATCATTGATGTTTCTATCTCTCCCTTCCTCTCTGAAATCAATAAAAAGTATATATATTTTGAAAAACACACACACACACATACAATTCAACTAAACAAACAAACAAAAAACCTGCAACCAAACAAAAAACTGAGATTCAGCTGCCTGCTGTCATGAAAGCCAAACTTGTGAGGCAGGTGCTGATGCAAAAGGAAAGAGGTTTGATTTAGGAGCCACACAACCTGGGAGACCGAGAATGGCAGAGTCCGATGTCAAAGGCCATCTCTCTTCCTGCTCAAGCACACCATCCCTATCAGGGTAGGGAGGCGAGGGCTTTTTCTCTATCCACTCATCTTCCTACCTTTCAGCCCTTCAGTGTAAGAACCTCCCTGCCCCCACCCTGGCCAGTGGGAGAGACGCCCTGGTGCTCCAACTGACTGCCTTGTATGACTCCCTCATTTTGCAGATGGGATGCTGGAGCCGAGGGAGGCTGAATGACGTGCTGAAGGTTGTGCACCGTTGGGAGAACTGGGCCTTGGGAAAAGGAGAACTGAAATTGACAGCAGGAAGAAATCAGGAGCCAAAGAGGAGCTAGCTCCCAGTGAGCAGGAGTTTCCAGCTTATTTATGCTGCCTCCCCAGAACCTTAATTGGTTTTAAATTCACAGAAAATGCACATTGTTGAGGTTTTCCCAGCCTTGGAAATAGTCGGGGCTGGTAACAGGAGAGGATTTGAGCCCAGCTCCAGAGTAGGCGGTATTGTGCATCTGGCAACCATTGTTGGCTTGCCTGGAGATTGTAGCCATATTGAGATCATGAGGCCTTAATGTGAAAAAAAGGCAGAACACAAATAGAGAAGGAGCTTGGGTCTCTGACGGTTTATTAATCAGTTGCACAGGCCAACCTCCAGGCTTCTTATTAGGTGGGAAAAAGAAGTTCTGTTACTAGCCCTCAAGTACATCCTTAATGATAATTTCCTTACATAGTTTTTAACATAAAAATAATATTAATTCATTTTAAATATATTAACAAAAACACATATTTTTTAAAAAAAACTGTTTTTACTGATTTTAGAGAGGAATGGAGAGGGAGAGAGAGCTAGAAACATCAATGAGAGCAGAACATTAATCGGCTGCCTCCTGCATGCCCGCCCCCTACTGGGGATCAAGCCTGCCCTGACTGGAATCAAACGGTGACTTCTTGGTGCATGGGATGATGCTCAACTACCTGAGCCACACACCTGCCAGGGCCACAAACATATCTACTTGAGAAAATTTTTTTGAGTATGATTCACTTTTGTTTTTTTGTTAATCTTCACCTGAGAATATTTTTTGCACTGATTTTTAGAGGGAGTGGAAGGGAGAGAGAGAGGAACATCAATATGAGAGACACGTCGATTGATGGCCTCCCACATATCCGACCAGGACCAGGGAATCAAACCTGTAACCCAGAATCACAATTTTGTGTTTTCAGCAGGAAGCTTGCACAGGAGTCCTCAATCCCTTTTCACTGACTTGACTGTGAGAATGAGGGATTAAAAACCATACGTTGAAAAAATGGTGGCAGAGTAAGTGGAAGCTACACTGACATTCTCCAAGGACCAAACTGGAAATACAAAAGAACCAACCAATTGAAGACTAGCTGGAAAGACCCTGATAACCATGAAAAAGACAGTCGGAAATAAAAATGACACAGCACAAATAAAGACCACATTGGAAGGAATACACAGCAAATTAGGGGAAGCTGAGGATCAGAACAGTGAATTAGAAGACAGGGTAGAAAAATGCATTCAATCAGAGAACCAGAAAGAAAAAACAATTAAAAACAGGACAGTTTAAGGGACTTGTGGGACAACATGAAATGTAATAATATTCACATAATTGGGGTGCCAGAAGGAGAAGAAAGTGAGCAAGGGCTAGAGAATGTGTTTGAAGAAATAATGGCAGAAAACTTCCCTAATCTGGTGAAGGAAAAAGTCACACAAGTTCAGGAAGTATAGAGAGTCCCAAGCAAGAAGAATCCAAACAGGCCTACACCCAGACACATCATAATTAAAACACCAAAAATTAAAGACAAAGAGAGAATCATAAAGGCAGCAAGAGAAAGGCAATTTGTTACCTACAAAGGAGCTCCCATAAGGCTGTTACTGATTTTTCAGGCCAGAAGGGAATGGCATAAAGTATTCAAAGTACTAAAAAGCAAGAATCTGAAACCAAGATTACTATATCCAGCAAGGCCGAAGAGCTTCCTAGACAGAAAAAGGCTAAAGGGATTTATCACCACCAAGCCAGCATTACAAGAAATGCTAAAGGGACAGCTGTAATGAGAAGAAGAAATAGAAACCTAGCCATACAGAATTAAAATGGCAATAAATAAGTACCTATCAGTAATAATCTTAAATGTAAATGGATTAAATGCTCTGACATAGGGTAGCTGAACAGATTAAAAAACATGACCCAACTGTATGCTGTCTACAAGAGACCCACCTCAGAACAATATGTGGAATGAATGGTCACTGGGGAGTCCAGTTGGGGAGCAAGGAAGAAAGTGATTGGCTAACAGATGAGTGCCCGCAGCGTTATCTAAGCACCTGGAGAGGTGCTGTGGCACAGTCCCTAGGTACCCTGGGGTCCCTAAGCACCCACATCAGAAGTTGTGAGACCCTTTGAAGCCCAAGAAGCTTACATACTAGTAGGAGGAACACCGACTTTGCCACAGTCAAGTGATTGCCATTAATGTGTGAGGCGTCACGTGGCAGCAGCTGGGGTTCAGAGAAGCGAAGAGGGACTTGCATGGTGGAGACGTCGCTCTCCAGCCTCTCCCTGGGAGCAGGCACGGGGGCACCGGTTCAGCAGCTTCCTGTCACCTATGGGGGACACAGATCTGCCCTTTCTAGCCCCATCAAGTCTGCTCCCGCCCTTCCACCGGGTGGGCCTGGCTCCAGCGGCCCCTCTGCCGACCGCCCCCAGCTCTGTGCCGTGCGGAGGGCCTGCCCTGCTCCCAGCCTGGCCCGCCCGTGGAATTGGACACACACAGACACGTGCTCTGCACAGCCCAGCAGACCCGCTCCTGACCAGGGGAAGCAGGACTTGGGTGGTGCCTTCATTTTATGAGTTTAAAACGAGTTTAAAATTTTTCCTTTGGGTTTTCTCTATCTCATTCTCACCAACCTAACCCTCCCTATGGTCCCCAGGAAACCGCTTTAGGGATGCCAGTCCGGCTAAGAAAGCCTGAGCTGACCTGACGGACAGACGGACGGACAGACAGACGGACGGACGGACGTGTTCAAAGGAAGCTCTGAGCAGCGAATGGAAAGCAGCTGCAGGCCGTGTCTGAAGTGGATTCAAATGGACGCATGTTGAGGCCCATTGTCTTTTCAAAGCTCTTTTATGAGAAAAAAATTAGGATTTTAACAATGAGAACAACTTATTGCACAGGGAGCAGTGCCCACCGTGCTTAGTTCTGCAATTGTTTTGGGAGGACAGGCTGCTCAGACCCAGCGCAGCCTGCACTCCATCTGTGAGGGTCCCACAGGAATTGGGCGGCTTGTTTTTTAAACTCCCCCCCAAACCAGAATCTATTCTCTCCCAGTGATCATTCACCTTGGCCTTAATCCCATCAGCACAACCTTTCCTGAGGCTCAGGCAGGAGGAGCAGGAGAGGAGAAGAGAGCCTTTGAAAGGACAGCTACAATAATCGCCCAGGGCGGGAGGGTATTGCGGGTCAGAAAGACTCCTGAGAACAGGAGGGTCGATGACCGCCAGGTGCGCCCTGGACTCTGATCAGCTGCTCCATCAAACTGCCCCCGCCCCCCGCCCCCCACACACAAGGCCTTCTCTTGGGAGGGCTGGGGTGGGGCGGCAGGAGCCAGAAGAGGGGATTCCTGTGGCCTTCGCACCCGAGCAGCACCACCATCTATGAGCCACGAATGTGCCTCCGTGACTCTGCTTCGCTCCCTCTTCAGGGAATTCTGCGTCATCAACGAGGCCAGAAATGGAAGATGACAGCCCGGCCGGCGTGGCCCAGTGGTTGAGCGGCGACCTATGAACCAGGTCACAGTTTGATTCCTGGTCAGGGCACATGCCCAGGTTGTGGCTCCATCCCCAGTGGGGGAGGTGGTGCAGGAGGCAGCCGATCAATAATTCTCTCTCATCATGGATGTTTCTAGCTCTCTCCCTTTCCCTCTCCCTCTCTGAAATCAATAAAAATATATCTTTTTTAAAAATAAATAAAATAAAATAAAAAGAGTGGGAAGGGGCACTAAAGAAGGTCAGAGGCTGGGTCTGGGAGCCGTATCGTCCAGAACAGTGTGTGGAACTCAGCTCTGAGCAGGTCCAGGGAGGGGTGTGGCGCCCCGAGCTGGAGGCCTGTCCAGTCCCTCTGCTGGTCTTTAGTCCTGGGACCCTGGACCAGTCCCTAGACCTCCCCGAGCCTCTGCTCTCAGCCGTGCAGCCACCACGGGCAACACTGGATGCGCCCGACATGCGGTCCTCACCGCAGCACGGACCCTGGTGCCCTCCCTGCCTCACAGGCCCGACACAGAGGTCGGTGTGCCTGCTTGGCCAGCCCTGGACCCACGCCTGCGCCCTGGCCTCATGGGCGGCTGGGAGCAGGGTCTGGCACAGGGCGTAGGCTCTGCCAGACAAGGTGGGTATTTTCCAGAGGCTCCGGGAAATTCTGGTTTCTGGTTTGGTCGAGGCTAAACACTGCGCTATTTCTCAGTTCCCCGTAGTGATCCCCAGTGAGCCTGAGCTGATAACTGCTGCCCTGAATCTTTGTCTTTGAATCCTGAAAACCTTTTAAAACGAAACAATGAAATTATCCAGCCGCTCCAAAGCCGTTAGAGCAGGGGTCCTCAAACCACGGCCCACGGGCCACAGGCAAATACAAATATCGTATTTGTTCCCATTTTGTTTTTTTACTTCAAAATAAGATATGTGCAGTGTGCATAGGAATTTGTTCATAGTTTTTTAAAAACTATAGTCCGGCCCTCCAACGGTCTGAGGGACAGTGAACTGGCCCCTGTTTAAAAAGTTTGAGGACCCCTGTGTTAGAGTTTCTGTCCCTTCAAATCTAGTACTAAGATAGCTGCTTTATAGTAATCTAATGCATGTCATCTAAGCTCAGCAAACTCAGTCCTGATGGGGTTGCTTGCTAAATAAAGCCTGTTTTTAAGTGGCACTTAAGCAGTTAATGTATTGCCCTAACTGGTTTGGCTCAGTGGATAGACTCTATCCGATAGAGCGTCGGCCTGCGGACTGAAAGGTCCCAGGTTCGATTCCGGTCAAGGGCATGTACCTTGGTTGCGGGCACATCTCCAGTAGGGGGTGTGCAGGAGGCAGCTGGTTGATGTTTCTCTCTCATCGATGTTTCTAACTCTCTATCCCTCTCCCTTCCTCTCTGTAAAAAATCAATAAAATATATATTTTTTAAAAAGCAGTTAGTGTATGACTCCATTTCATTATCTCAGCTGCTTTACGCAGTATTTTCCAACAAGGAGTTAGGACAGATAGAATGGCTCTGCCTGGAAGCAGAAGGAGCTCTCCTGGAGGCCTCGATGGTCTGCTGACCAGCCAGCCACGCGAGCCCACGCCCCTGCTCTCTACGTGGGTTTCATGGAGCATTAAAAGGAAATAAGGAAATGAGGGGAGGCAGCTCATCCTGGGAACAAGCTAAGATTGCGGTGACTTGGATTTGAGCAGGCCATGGCTTCTCTCCTGAGTTCCTTCGGCCACCCTTCTCTTTCATGGTTGGAAAAGACCATCGTAACAAATTGCCACAAACTGGGTGACTGACAATGACACAGATTTGTTCTCTCACAGCCCTGGAGGCCAGAGTCAGAGGTCAAGGTGTGGGCAGGGCTGCACGGGCTCTGAGCTCCGGGGGCTCCGGGCGGTCCCTGGTTTGTGGCTCATCACTCTGACCCCTGCCTGGTCTCCACGTGCCTTCCTCGAGGTCGGGGTCTCCTCTTCTGTCTCTTGTGAGGGCGCTGCCGTTGAAGGGAGGGCCCCCCAGACCGCCCATGACGATCTCACCCCAAAGGTGGTCATTACATCTGCAAAGACCCTATTTCCTAAGAAGGTCACCTCCCAGGCTCTGGGGCAGCACAGATGCCTGGACAGTTCTGCCCACGACACCATCCTTGCTCAGGTGCGTGCACAGGGGACCTGGCTGGGTTCAGGGTTCTGAATAGAACACTAGCTTTGCCCGAGCCTGGATTCCAGCATAGCAGCTTCCAGGCACTGCCAAAGCTCTGCGCCTGCTGCTTCCAGAGGCCCCGATGCCGAACATCACCGTTGGGAGCATAGGAAAGGGTTATTGGTTGAGAAGGTGCAAACCAAGAAGGTGGGAGACCTGATGGTGCCTCCAGTCCATCTTCCCCCTAAAACAGAAGTCGGGAGTTTTCATGCAGCTGAGAGCGGGGTGGGGGCTTCAGAGAACTGAGCGAGGAGCCTGCGATTCTTCAGTCACAGGCTCCTGGCGTCAGCAGCTGGCCTTGGAGACACCTTTCCTTCCGCAAAACAAACTCATAAATTCTCGAGACCCTGAAGTGACCTCCCCCCGCTTCACAGAGCCACCACGTTGACAACTTATAACTGAATTGTGAAAACAAGGGGTGCTGGGTTGAAGATTCTGTAAAAGATCTCATAATTGTGTGTTAGTGACGTTATCTTTAAAGCCAAGCAGAAAGAAGGCCTCTTGTGACCTCTGTTATTGTTTAAGCTGTTGCTTTGCACTTGACTAGCGATACTTTTCTATTTCTCAAGCAAAGTGTGCTCACAGGGCTTCTCCCGGAACTTGCTTTCCCCGCAGGCCTTTGGAACATGACTCACGGCTTTGAAATCTCTGACTACCGGCTACATGAACACCGAAGCCATGGAAACGTTTAACTAAAGCCTACAGGTGTGCCAACCCTGGCCAGAGAGCTCAGTTGGTTAGAGTGTCGTCCTGATACATCAAGGTTGTGGGTTCAATCCCTAATCAGGGCACATATAAGAATCAACCAACGGCCATAACCGGTTTGGCTCAGTGGATAGAGCGTCGGTCTGCAGACTGAAGGGTCCCGGGTTCAATTCCAGTCGGGGGCGTGTGCCTTGGTTGCAGGCACATCTCCAGTGGGAGGTGTGCAGGAGGCAGCTGATTGATGTTTCTCTCTCATCGATGTTTCTAACTCTCTGTCTCTCTCCCTTCCTCTCTGTAAAAAATCAATAAAATTTATATTTAAAAAAAAAAGAATCAACCAATGGATGCATGAATAAATAGAGCAACAGCGCTCTCTCTCTCTCCCCCCTTCCTCTCTCTAAAAAATAATAAATAAAGCCTCTGCCTATATCTCCAGACTCCATGATCTAACAGCTGAGCATGTTCATTGCTCACGGGGTTCTCGGCTCTGCCTCTCCTGGGTTGGAGAGGGGTCAGGGGACGTTAATATGCAGATTCCAGTTGAGTAGGTTCAGTGGGGCCTGACAGTTTGCATTTCTAGCAAGTCTCAGGTGGTGGCCACACGCGGCCACACGCTGGCCAGGCCCACACTCAGCACCAGGGCTCTGGTGAGCATGAGAAACACCGGCCACCCGAGCAGTCCTGGTCCGGAGACCCTGTCTCTCCTGGGCGGGCGAAGCAGGCAGCCTCAGGGCGGGTCTCAGAACCCAGGCAGCCCCTCCTCCATGCTCAGGAGCAAGGCCTGGCCTGAGACCAACACTGGGCCCAGGCGACTCCTGCAGGAGCGCCACTGGAGTCCTGGGGCTGAAGGGCACTCCTGCTTTGTTAAGAATTCCGATTGAGGGGTAGGGGGGGCTAGAAGGGGTCCATGGGAGGCGGGGGTGGGGGAGGGGGCATATGTAATACTTTCAGCAATCAAGATTTAATTTAAAGAAAAAGAATTCCAATAGAGCCAATGACCTTCCTTGCACCCTTCCTCCTCCAACCCTACCCCCAAGCCCCTCTCTGGGATTAAGTTCACACTTCCCTACTCAGAGGAGCCCGCACCCCCTTCCCACACCCTGCCCAGCCCGCGCTGCCTCTTCCCCCACACGGTGGGCCAGGACAGGTGAGGGCCCAGAGCACAGCTCCCTCCAGTCTGGGAACAGCAAGGCGACCAGCGACCAGCACAGGGGGTGAGACCATGGAGAACTGGGAAGGGACTGTTGGCTCCCGGAGCCCCATGTAATTTCCTCAGCTGTGCAATTGTCCTTCTTGGGGGACAGCCCCTGAAGAGCAAGGCAGAGCCCGGGAGAGGGGCTCCTGTGCTGCGTCAACCCTTCGGGGGTGGGGGGTGGGGGGGGTAGGGAGTGCCTGGGAGGGGCTGATCTGAATGCAGCTCTGGGTGCAATGAAAACCCTTGTTTATGGAAAGGCAAGGCCGGCTCCCACAGATGCAGGGAGGACGGGGGAGGGGCGCCTGGAAGGTGACTCCCAGACAGGAGCTAGCCTGGCCAGGAGACCAGCGCCAGGACTGAAAGCGAGGGCGAGGGCGGACACCTCCAAACTTGTCTTTGAAGTTTGAGATTGCTCATGCAACTGTGAGAGGAAACAATTTATCATCTTACAAGAGCCATGTATCTCATTTAATATGACCCAACCGTGCCCGCTGTCTGCCACCTCATTCTCACATGAAAAGGGATAGCAGGCATCAGCCTTATCTGCAAAACAACGACAAATTCTTTGAGAAGAAAGCCGGGTCCGCAGGCATTCATTATCCGGGCCTTGTTCCAGTCCGCCCGCCCGGCCTGCCCTGGCTCTCCTCACCGCTCTGGCTCTGCTTGTGCTGGGTCAGTGGCGGGAAGGGCCTTGCCTGAGGTGTGGCTGACGTCAGCACTGACCTTCCGGGAATGTTTCCAGGCCAGGCTGCCTCTGGGTGCCTGGCCACACCCCTTTCTTGGCTCCTCACCACCCTGCACCTCCAGAAGGAAGTGCTATTTTAGACAAGGGAAAACAGAGGCCGTCCGCAAAGGCAGCGGGTCTGGTTAAGGTTTTCAGGCCAAAAGACGGGACCCAGCACTCCCCTGGGCCATGGCCCTGCACAGCAAGCCGGGTGCTGACTGGGGGCCAAAGGGAGGGAGGGAGGGAGGAGAAACATGGCGACTGGTGATCAGCGTTCTTTGATATTAGGCAGGACTGGCCCAGTGAGTGACAGTCACAGAGGGAGACCATGTCCACAGAAGGAATCACGTCCGGGGGTAATGAGCTCCCTGTCACAGAAGGTATGCAAGTAGAGGCAGGATGAGGCCGTCATTTCTGCTTACTCTCTGCTATCAGAGAAGAGAAATGGCCCCTGACCCTGAGGAGTCCAGGACTTTCCCGGAGAGAGAGGTGGGCCTGGCAGTGAGGTGATGGGAGTGGACTGTTGCTGTTTCCACGTGTCGTCCTAGCATCCCCCTTGCTTTGGGAATGTGCCTCTCCTGCCCACGTGGTCACGTTGCCCTGCTGCACCTCCCAGGACTGCTGGGTTCCACAGGCCCAGGAAAACAGCCGAAAGGACAAGAGGATGGAGGGAGGCCTGAGGACATGCCCTGAGCCCAAGCCAGCCAGTCACAAAAGCCTGTGTGTGTGTGTGGTGGGGGGGGGGGGGGTTCCTGAGACGTGCGGAGTGCTGCTGGGGTGCCAGGCACTGACGTGCACAGCGTTTCTCTCCGTTACTGGACTGGGCAGTGGGAGAGAGGGGAGATGGCGTCCTTGGGGAAGGTTCCCGGAAGAGCGCCTGGCGAATGGATGGATCCTGGGGCGGATCCTTGGGCAAATCCTCGGGTGGAAAGGACACGCCAGTGACTGCCCAGAATGGAGATGTGCCTGCAGGAGGCTCCCTGCGGAGGGCCCAGCCGTTGAACAGAAAATGGTTGTGAAGCAGACACGGTGGGTCCGAGGTCCCCTGTCACTACTTGAGCCAAATTCAGCAGAGACAGGGTTGGATCCCATCTGAGCGTTTATCCCAATCCTGCCGGCAGCATGGGGAGCAGGCGGTCACCCTGGAAGTCCTGCTCTGACCCCCTCACAGCTGGCTGGTTACAGACTCGCGGGAGAGACAGCCACATGCAGCTGCGAGTGTGACAGGGAAAGGGGAGGGAGGGTCTGCGGCCGGCCTTCAGTGTTGTGCCCAGATTTCAAGGTTCCCAAGAGCCCACCAGGGAGCCAGCGAGTCCGATGCAAAAGCAAAGAGTCCTTCATTACAAACCTAGGTTTGGCTCCCCTGCCACACTCACCGATGCAACGGCAAGCCCCAGTGGCCGAGAGCGAGGCCTGATGGGATTGTGGGTTTTATAGTAAGGGCAGGGGAGGGGACTGTGGGCCCCGCCGATTGGCCAGGCGCAAGTCGGGTCTTGTTACACAGGATGTGGTCATCTCTATGGCGCGCACGTCCCTTGATTGTCATTGGTTAGTTCAAAGAAATCCCGGGCGTGGCCAGCAGGGGCCTGGGCTTCCGGGAAGAAGGCACTCTCCTGAGCACATGGCGGCCGCCCCAAAAATGGAGGACCCAGGGCAAGATGGAGGGCGCAGTCCTAGCCCCTCCCAGGGTGAGCTGAGCCCGGGCTCCAGGGGCCAGTCCAGTTGCCGGGGGTCCAGCAGATCGACCAGTTCCAGCCCAGACAGGAAGTCCATGTCCTCCGTCTCATTCCTGGGGCGCCGGCGATCGCCTCCTCCTCCATTTCCTCGGGCGAGGGCACGTGCCCCGCCCCGCCACCACTGCCGGGGGCGGCGGCCCGGGGGCGGCCTGCGCCGGGCTCCCACCATGGGCTGGGGAGTCGGTGCCCGAGGCCGCCAGCAGCGTGGTCAGGCTGTGTCTCATGGGGCCCAGCGGCTGGCCCACATAGGCCCTGCGACGACTCGCCCCTTCATTCCCCCCTTTGTCTTGGAACTTCCGGCTCAATCATGAGATGGACTGCATTTCTATTCCACCGTTGCTAAAGGCCCATACTGGGCACACAGAACTATCAACTGAACAAATGGTCTGGTGGAAGGGAAAGAAACCATTTTCTATTGAAATAGGATTTTTCTTCTTAAAATTCCTCCATGGCTATCAAAAAGCCAAATCAAGATTAATTTATCCACTGTCCTGATGTTTGCATAAACACAACAAGAATGGTAACTGACTACCTTTGCTGGAATTTCATGGTTGAACCTTAATGTGCCCCGTAGGGCCAAGAAGCCAAGCCATCCAGATGCCATCAGGCCTGCCTGCAGTATCTGCTGAGTTATGTGAATCCTTCACCTGTAGCAACTCCACCTGAGCCCACGCTCCAGGCTTTAAGGCCCATCTCAGTAGCCCTCCTACTCGTTGCGGCCCAGAGTGTGTGGGGGTTCCGCAGGGATGCAGAGGCATCTTTACTGCTCCCCTTCTACTCTTACCAACTGCCAGTGATGGTAGGGCATGGGCCTGACGCTCCAGCGCCAGCCATCTTCAGGGCTCCCAAGCAGGATACCAGGCTTTCTTCGTGGCATTCTTAGTGGCTTCAAGTCTTTAGAGTAAAACATGATACTCCAGTCAAAGTTTTCCGTTAATAATCAGTCCTATTGGATCTATGCAAAGAAACGTACTTATTTAGCATTGCCAGATTTTGGAGGAATTACATAAGGAGAAAAACATACTGATCTACTCTAAGATTTTCTGACTTTCCTTGCTAATTCCTTTTCATGGATTTAAAACAAAACAGTAACTGTTGGCATAAAACCTTCTACCTATGCATAACTCTGCCCCAGACCTTCTATTCTAAACAGGCTTTTTCCAGCTTTACTACCCTCGACATGGGCATGGTGACTCAGGCCTGAAAGGCAGTATACAGGCTGCCAACTGTTAGCTGTCTCTCAACAGAGTCTAAAACCTGATGGGCACCCTTTCCTGCCCAGTTGGGCACCTGCCCCCTTGGCAGCTAGACACCCTTTACTTTTGGGGGTCACCCCACACAGCTCCCTTCTAGGACAGCCAACATACATTCAAACCTGCAAAAGAATCAAAGGTTAATATAACATAACATAATATTGGCATCATGGCCGCTTCAGGCAGCCAAATCTTCTACTAAACATGTGATCCTATAAATGGTCCTTGTCTCTTTGGAGCCATGTCTCCTGGTGACAGGAGCGATCGCGAGTCATGTTACTGACATCAGGCAGGTCGAGCACGCCGTAGCTTGAGCTTGAGCGGGTTGCGTTGATCTCGATCGATGCTCCATTTGGTAATGAAGTCTTTCCGGATGGACCCAGGTCGCGACGCCGTCTACCTTGAGAGTGGTGGGGGTCGTCAGCACCACAATGTAGGGACCCTTCCAATGTGGCTCTAGGGTCTCCCGGCGGTGCCTTCTGACATAGACCCAATCTCCTGGTCTGTGCTGATGAGGAGTTGGGGTTGGGCTGGTCTCGTAGATGGCGCAGAGGCGCCTTGTGCGCCCTCTGGAGCCCTCTCAAGGAAAGAGATTGTTAAAGAAAAGCCACCCAGTCCTCGCTAGTCTCCGAGTCAGATTCCTCCTCTCTTGGAGAACTTCAAAGTCCTGATGGCTTCTAGGTAACCCTGTTTATCAGTTACAGCGCTCTGCTTTCTTGGCTTTCTACCAGTTCCCTTTGTGGCAGAGCAGCAACCAGGCCTCTTTCAAGGGAGTGCGCTAGAAGTGGGTATCAGCCCCTCCTTTGCTAGCAGCAACAGGTACCAAACCCTTACAGTACATTTGACCAGCTTCATTCCTGCCCACCTTTACAGATTCTAAGGCCCATTGTTTTCCTTTAACCAGCAAGCTAAATGACACTGGCCTGTATTATTTAATTCAGCACAGGCAGGGGGAAGGGCCCATGGAATCTCTGCTCTGAGGAACTGTGAGCCCCACCCTTAAATGTCCCAATCAGGCTAGAAAAGCCGCAAATACCTTTTAAATCTACCCCAGAATTCCAAAATCCCAACCTACAACAGAATATACTTCCACACTTACACCCTTTTAGTGAACAAGTGCCTTTACAGTCCTGGGATCTTGAGCAGACAGGAACAGATGTGGAGGCTGCCCTTTCTCACATCCCAGTGTAAGGCCCTAAGACCCCCGGAGAGTCCGACGGAGGAGGCGACGACCCCAAGTCAAACGCTGAGACCGGAACTTGATGCAAAAGCAAGAGGTTCTTTATTACAAGCGCAGCACAGGGGCTCCCAGGCAGGCAGGCAGCAACCCGAGGGAAGTGCTGGCTGACTGGAGCCCTGAGCAATTGTAGAACAAGAGTTTATAAAGGCAAAAACCACACGCAGGTGGCCTGGAATGTCAGGAAACTGGGTTGTCAGTTAACTCATCTCCTGAGGGGACAGGCCTGTGTTAGCAGTTGACTCGTTTCCTGAGGGGCCAGGGTGGTTTGTCTTGCATAAACCTACCCCAGGGAGAGATAAAACAACTCTGCTGTGACTACACCAGAGCACCAGGGCTTACTGGAAAGGTCAGTTAGCACAGACCGATCCCAGGAAGAGATAAAATAACTCTGCTATGACTAAACTAGGGCCAGGGCTTGCAAGAAAGGTCTGGGGGAGGGAGAGGTTTTTCCCTGGCCTTACACCAGGACAGGACTTTTGATCTATGTCTCATCCAGATAGAAACGGTACTCATTCCCCATTAAGAACTTTGAGGTGCATGCCACATTTATACCACAAAATACCAACAAATCAGATTCAGTTGTGTGGAGATACAGAACAAGTCCCTGAACAGAGGCAGTAGAAAACTGCCTAGGAATGCTTCTTTTCTACCTTTTTAAAAGATAGGCCAGATGCGAACCCTTAGCCAGTCCGAGCTTTGACTTCCCTCCGGAAGTCCCAGAGATAGTGAATACCATCTAGAAGCCATTCCTCCAGATACAGGACAAGTCCCTTAGAGATTCTCGATAATCTACATCAGTAATTCATTCACACAATCCCCCAAAAGTTAAAGAGGAAGGAAAGAACCATTCAATGTAAATGTTATGCCCAGATTTCAAGATCCCCAAGGAAACCACACCAGGGAGCCAGTCCGATGCAAAAGCAGAAGGTCCTTTACTTGAGCTGGCCAGCTCGACTCCCCCCCTCCTGGCCGACGCAGCGACCGGAAGCAGAGTCCCACCCGTGAGAAAATCAGGGCTTTAATAGGGGGGTGGAGTGAGGGGAGGGGAGCTGACTGTGGGCCCTGCCGATTGGCCAGGCGCAAGTCGGGTCTTGTTACACAGGATGTGGTCATCTCTATGGCGCGCATGTTCCTTGATTGTCATTGGTTAGTTTAAAGAAATCCCGGCTTCCGGGAAGAAGGTACTTTCCCGAGCACATGGCGACTGCCCCAACATGGAGGATCTGGGGTAAGACGGAGGGCATAGCCCTCGCCCGTTCAGTAAACACATTGGAAAACCAAGGCCAGAAGTACCCTCTGGCGTTTTAGGGGTACCAAGGAAGCAGAAGTTAGGCCACGTCCAGCCCTTCTCACAATCCACCATTAGTGACCAGTCCCAGCTCACTGGTATACCATCCATTTAACATTTTTTTTTTCCTCCTATCACACCAAGGCCATGCTTTCCAGGTAGCTAGAACTCTTAGCCTTAATTCTTAGGTGATCAACAATACATTTTAAGAGACACAGAAATTTCACTAGTTAAGCAGAAACACATTATCTAGAACGTAGGTTAAACGTAGGCATATATTAGCTGTTTATACCTTTTATAATCATTTTAAAGAATATCAATTAAACTTAAACTGGTCAAATTACTTTTTACTTTCAAGCGGCTCTGGAAAACCACATTCCAGCCTTGCAAGACAGGTTTTTGGCCTACCTGGTCTTTTCAGATGTAAATTGACCACATTCTTTAAGATTTTGCTGCAGGCAGGAGGCGACTATCTCCTCCCTCCATTAAGAAAAGCTTTCTTAATTAACAAAGGACCAGTTTTTTGTTTTTTTTTTTCCCTTTGGAAAAACTGTTCTTTATTGTGGAAATGCCAATCCTGCTGCTAGAATTTAGCTAGCATCATTTTTTCTTCCCCCCTGGGTGAATGGTTAGTCTTGGGATCATCCTGCACATTTGAATGGGGATTCTAGCTCAAAACTATATCCAAAATACGGACAGTGTGCACATTAGTTTTAAGCCAGCTTTTCCCCCTACAGGTGCACAGAAATCCCAGACGCATTTACTTGGGGAGGGGGTGGCCTGTTTCCACAGACCCTCACTCAGGCTGCCGCCCGACCGCCACACTCGCACACTTTCACCAGACATTCATTCAGAGTTTAAACAATCCATTCAATTCCTAACAACTTCCCAACCCCTGAGGGAGCTCTAAAGCCTCCCCCAATCTCCTTGAAATGATCAATCACAATACCCAAAGGTGCAGTCTGAGTCCATCCCATAACATCCATCCAGTACAAACACAGAACACTAAACAGGGCCCAAAAATACAGCCTTCCAACTCCATGGAAGTAACGAGACGTTGGCCTTACGCCAAACCGGCAGGAGCGACCTGCCTCGTCTCAAATCCGCGAGGGGCATATCCATCCCTCCTGGGGTGAGGGGCATATCCATCCCTCCTGGGGTGAGGGGCATATCCATCCCTCCTGGGGAGCGGAACGTCTTCCAACTCTCCCCCGCCTGTGGTCATTCACTGGCGCGTCCGCCTAGACCCCTCAGGCAATTACAGATTCCAGAAACGAGCTCACATTGAACAGAACATACAAGGACACACACCTACCACGGTCAGTCAGACTCTACAGATCGGGAGTCCCTCGATGGTCTTGGGAACCCCGGGCGAGCCCCCAAATGTTGTGCCCAGATTTCAAGGTTCCCAAGAGCCCACCAGGGAGCCAGCGAGTCCGATGCAAAAGCAAAGAGTCCTTCATTTCAAACCTAGGTTTGGCTCCCCTGCCACACTCACCGATGCAGCAGTAAGCCCCAGTGGCCGAGAGAGAGCGAGGCCTGATGGGATTGTGGGTTGTATAGTAAGGGCAGGGGAGGGGACTGTGGGCCCCGCCGATTGGCCAGGCGCAAGTCGGGTCTTGTTACACAGGATGTGGTCATCTCTATGGCGCGCACGTCCCTTGATTGTCATTGGTTAGTTCAAAGAAATCCCGGGCGTGGCCAGCAGGGGCCTGGGCTTCCGGGAAGAAGGCACTCTCCTGAGCACATGGCGGCCGCCCCAAAAATGGAGGACCCAGGGCAAGATGGAGGGCGCAGTCCTAGCCCTTCCCAGGGCGAGCTGAGCCCGGGCTCCAGGGGCCAGTCCAGTTGCTGGGGGTCCAGCAGATCGACCAGTTCCAGCCCAGACAGGAAGTCCATGTCCTCCGTCTCATTCCTGGGGCGCCGGCGATCGCCTCCTCCTCCATTTCCTCGGGCGAGGGCACATGCCCCGCCCCGCCACCACTGCCGGGGGCGGCGGCCAGGTGGCGGCCTGCACCGGGCTCCCACTGTGGGCTGGGGAGTCGGTGCCCGAGGCCGCCAGCAGCGTGGTCAGGCTGTGTCTCATGGGGCCCGGCGGCTGGCCCACATAGGCCCCTCGACGACTCGCCCCTTCATTCAGGAGCTCAGAGTCCCTAACAAGGGGGCCGACCTGTGATGGGACACACAGCTCCGTCGCCTGGGCCCGGAGGATGGGCAGCGTCCCTGAGAGAAACTCCGAGGGGGTCGGGGTCCGGCACAGCCACCGGGTCACAGCGTGCCCTGCCCTGGTCTGTTCTCAACATGCATTTCTTTCCTGAGTTCTGGACCCGGCGAGGCGCTTATCTGTTACAGCCGCCCAGCCTCCAGGCCCAGGGTCTGTGGGAGGCTTATCATCTGTAGTTATTAGTGAGGTGAACAATTGTTAGCAGTGAGAAGGCTAAAAGCCTAATTCCAATGTAACCCTGATACCTGGGGGCGGGGGAGGGGCAGAAATCTGAATCTGTGCCAGCAAGCCCAGTGTACATTCTTGATAACCTACAATTAAGTCATAGCCCCTTTCTCCACAAACTGGTCTTGCAAGACCTGAAACCTGAATGCTCGCACCTTACAGAGGCCATAAACCATGACACAGCCCCCGGAGGGGGGTTATCAGCGCTGGCGCCAGGCCAGGCCCGTAGGTAGGATCTCAAGACCCCCAACACCTGGGGCTTTTTGCAAAGCCCGCGAAAGGTCCGAAAGTATAACCCATATCTGGGGGACAAAGACACCGAAAGAGGATAAAAGAGGGGCTTCCACCATATTGGTTTACTCAGAATTTGAGAGGCAACCCTCCCTGAGTCCGCCGGCGTAATAAAGCTGTGTAACTCCATTTCTCTAAGGTTGCTAGGTTTTTCTCTGGTCTTCTCTAACAGCAGCTGTGGCTCTGTTCTTATTATGTGCCCTCACCCCCCCACCCCCAACAGCTGAGGACTCAAAGTGGTTGAGAATTTGTAGGGGCGTTAGGGAGACTCATCTGAAAAGCAGGGACTGTGGAGAGCCAGGCGCTGACAGGTGGGCAGTGCCCGGAGATTTAGGTGATCTCCATGGAGGGGGCATTTGAAGAGTCTGCTCAGCATCGGCCGCTCTTTCCTTTTTTTGTTAATCCTCACCCAAGGATATTTTTTTTCATTATTTATTTATCTATCTATTTTTTTAATTTTTTATTTGAGAGAGAGAGAGTGGAAGGGAGGGGAAGAGACACACAGAGAGAAACATGGATGTGAGAGTGACATTGATTGGTTGCCTCCTGCATGCACCTGAGCAGAGGCAGGGATCCAGCCTGCAACCGAGGTACGTGCCCCTTGACCAGAATCAAACCGGGGACCCTTCAGTCCTCGGGTCAACGCTCTATCCACTGCGCCACACCGGCCAGGGCAGGATTGACCTCTTGATGCAACTTCCTTGATTCAAACCGCCCATCGTGACAGGGAGGCCCGCTGCCTCCTGGTCCCCCCGGCTGCCGGCTGCCCGAGTGCCTCCGCCTGGAGGGCTGGGGGGTGGGGGGTGAGGGGTGGGGGGTGCTGGTCCCTCCTCAGCTGCTTCCGCGGGACATTCACAAATTAGCGCCTGAAAGCGGCGTCTTGAGGGACTAACCATAAAGCTGCTGCTTTTCCTAACAGCCAGGGCTCAGTGAGCCCCGCTACGCTCTGGCCTCCGGCCGGCGGCACCTCGACCTCTGGTCCGTCCAGGAAGAGGGAGTGTCCATCGTTAGCCTCATTTCACAGGCGAGGCCGAGGCCCCAAACTCGGGCACTTTCCCCAAACCACGGGTCCCACCTGGCCTCGCCTTGAGCACTGACAGGGCCGCCGCCCTGGTGCCTGGCGCTCGCGGGGGCCTGGCTCCACCGCAGTGCCGTCGGTGCGCCAGCCTCACGCCCTCCGAGCCGAGCGCCCAGCCAGCCGTTGCCCCGGGAAGCCCCAGGGCCGCGGTGCGGTCCAGCTGTTTTCTGTGCGAAAAGCTGGGGGCCGTCAGGAGCCTCCCGGGAGCCTGGCCCCGGGCGCCTGTGATCCGGGCTGCGCGCAGCTGCACGGGGAGGACTTCAGCTCCCAGTGGCCTCCTGCCAGCAGCGAGGCGAGCGGCAGGTTGGCACCCACCAGCCCCCTCCTCTTTTGTGTGTCTCCCTGAACCTCTGCTCTGTTCCCACAGGCAGAGGCAGAGAGAGACGTGCTGGCGGTGGGCACGGGGAGCACGTCTCTCTGGCCCTTCCAGTCCCGTTCCTTTGGGAGGGGCGGGGAGGGGAGGACCGCCTCCACCTCACTGGCCCCGTGGTGCCTGCCAAGAAGCTGGCAGCGTGTGCCAAGCGCCTGGGTGAGGCACTGGCCAGGGCTCTCTGGCCCCCGGAGCAGAAGAAAGCCGTGCACTTGGCTTGCAATGAGGGTCTCCTGCCAGCAGGTGGACCTAGGCCTGTGGACAAGAGGAAACTGGCCAGGATTCTGCCTTAAACCCAGTGAGATTAATCGTCTGCTCACGATGGTACCGCATTGAACACTCCATAAAGCAGCACCAAAACAAGCGGCAGTCAGAATACCTGGCTAATTTTAGAAACATTTAATTTTTGATTGTGGTAAAATTTGCCTAACGAAATTTATCCTTTTAACCGTTTTTATGTGTACAGTTCAGTGGCACTGAATATAGTCACATTGCCATGCTGCATCACCCCTACAACAGTGTTCCTCTGGCAGAACTTAGAGTCTACTCTATGAAACACCAACTCCCGTTCTCCCCTCCCCGGCCCCAGCAACACCCTTCTCCCTGCTGTCTGTGGCTGACCGCGGTCAGCACCTCCTCCAGGTGCAATCCCACAGTATTAGTTCTTTCGTGACTCACTTCGCTTGTGATATCCTCAAGACTCACCCCGCGGGAGCATGTGCCAGGACCCCCTTCCTGTGTAAGACGGAGTAACATTCCATGGTACGGATGTGCCACTCAGCCGATCTCTCCATCTTTCGGGGGCAGTGTTTAAGAAGAAACAAGATTTGTGCAGTTGCAAAGTATCTCCTCCCAAATGTTTATTAATCATAAAGGAAAAAAAAATAAGTCCAATGAAGGAACCGGACAGACCCCACTCACTAAGTGGCCGGATCAGCACCCCCACAGCGGGGCACACTGACCTCCTGTTGCTGGGTCGGAGCCATGTGCCGGACACCTCGAAAGCCAGAACTTGGCTTCAGGGTGTGGAGCAAGGAAAGGCTTATTAACCAAAACGGTGACAACCAACAAGAGGGAGACCTGGTGATGCCTCAAACCTGTCTTGCCGGCTGGGCCAGGCCGAGGGTTTTGAGGGGCAGGAAGGAGCAGTCATGCGGAAGTGCTGGCGAGGTATTGCCCCTCGGAGCTTGGTCATTGATGGTGAAGGGGTGCCAACACCAGATCTTCCTGAACAGCGGGCCCTTGGCTTCTGCAAGGGTTCCAGGGTCCCGTGTGTGCACCTGCGGGGGGGCGGGGGAGGGGGCAGCTTTGGCTCTGGGGCCGCTGGTGGCCAGAATTCTCTCATCTGCAACCTTTGGCTGCAACCTTCGGCTGCATGGCTTGTGGTGTGGTCTGTCATCTCAGAGAAAACACTCAGCATCTGGTCAAACAGGACAGGCCCATAGGGAGCTGATTCTGCTGCTAGTTCCCCCTTTTGTTGTTCACGCCTCAGTCTTGAGGGAAATAGCCAACCGGGTCCAGACGCAATTAAGAGGAGGGTTCGCTTTAAGATGGAGCTGGATTTGTGTTTGTGCTCCTCTGATGTGGCTCTTCACGATGGTCCCTGAGCCTCAGAGCGGGCACTCTGGGTGTTGAACTTACCAGCAGAGACGTCTGCAAGGAGCGGTAGCCTCAGGCCAGCGCACCTGTGGCTCATCCGAGACAGAGGATGAAGAGCCTTTGCTGTGTCCCGAGGACCCAAGCCATGCTGAGCTGGTCGCGGCGGGAACATTTCCTTGCTCAGCTATCAGATGGGAAGCAGCCCTATGTCCAAGGACTCCCAGGCCACAGATGCTCGGGGGTCTGCTGCAGCCTTAGCGCGTGAGCACAGAACGGCCACACACCTGTCTGTGCCGGTGAGATGCCATGCCACCAATATTTGAAAACATTTATGAAAACGAAAGAAAACCAAGTTAATGATCAGAGAAAACGAGGAGCCAGTGTCCGGGTGTGGAGACTGGAAGCACCCTTTGCAACTTGAAACTTCTCTGGTGTGTGATCAGCGCTCAGGGAAACTGTGTGCTTTGCAGCTTCAGTCGCAGGTTGTTCAAGCATGAACCGTTGTGGCAATTTCTCTGAAATGTGCATCAGGTCAGCTCTCTGCAGTTTGCAATTTCAAGGTTCAGGAAAAGGTAATTTTTAGTTCTCAGTGATTCCAAGTCACTAGAAGAATTCAGAATCCAGTCCAGTTTTCAAGCAGAAAATAAAAGAAAACTCAAAAGACAATGGGCAGTCTAGAATCTACTCTCCGAAAGGAGTGTTATAGCTCCTATTGAAACGTCGTCGTGTCTCTAAAATCATCCCATCTGTACCAAAGAGGGCCAAGGTAAAGCTAATTTATTTGCAGCATCTGGTGTCAATAAGCTTGGCCAGCTTATATGTATAAGTCCAGCAAGATAGTGATTACGCACACAGGCCCCTTTAAATCTGCTTAGCTAGAATTCTCCTAAAGAATTTTCAGATTAAACTTTAAACAGCCTCTCACGGCTAAGAAGCCAGCCACCTATTTGCCATCAGATTTAGCTGCAATGCCTACACATTTGGGTGAATTCCTCTCTTCTTGAGAGTCTCTCCTCTAATTACAAGTGCAATGGCATTCTCCCTACCACTAACCTCTGCGGTGTTCCGTGCCCGCCAGGCACTGTCCAAGGACCCCCACGGCAGGGGGCGGGGGGAGTGGGGGGGGTGTGCAGAGGGAGCAAGGCTTGCGGGAGCACCTAGCTAGCGCTCTTGGTCTGGGGTCCTGGCCACGGTGCTTTTCTAACTGCCTCGCAGGAGCCTCTGCCCACCTGTGCGAAGTAGGGGCTCCCATTCCCCCAGGGAGACAAGGCCCTGCCAAACACCGGCCAAACCTCTTCCTGACAGCCAGGCAGCCAGGCCGATCCTGGGGACACCCCTTCGGTTGGTTAAATAAACGCAGAGGAAGTGAATTGAATTGTGTGGGTGCGGAGGAGGTGGTCGAAGGCAGGTGCGGTGTTGGAAATGCAGGCAGGTGAAGGGAAGGCGCTCAGAGGTGAGCTGTGCTGGGCTTATGCTTTGTCGCCTAAACTGTAACGAGATCTGTGAGGGGTTGATGAGTGTGACTGCTGGGGCGTGTCTGTGGCCAGAACAGGAACATCCTTTTGATTTCTGAACGGATTTTTGCTGGTGGTGAGAACATCCTGGGAGTTCTTAAGAAGAACTGGATCAGACCCTGGCTGGGGATCTCAATGGTTAGAATGTCGGCCTGTGGACTGAAGGGTTTCGGGTTCGATTCTTTGGACAAGGCCACATACCTTGCTTGCAGGCTCCATCCCTGGCCCAGTCAGGGCACGTGCGGTAGGCAACCAATTGATGTTTCTCACATCGATGTCTCTCTCTATCTCCTCCACTCTCTTCTCTCTCTCTCTCTCTCTCTCTCTCTCTCTCTCTCTCTCTCTTTCTCTCTCTCTCTTTTTCGCTCTAAAAATCAATGGAAGAGATATCCTCAAGTGAGGATTAACACACACAAAGAACTGGATCGATTTAACAAAGGGATGGGTTATTAAAAGAACTGGTAGGGCTTCATCCATTTGAGCTCAAGCTGATTATCACAATGTTTTTTCCCCAAGATTTTAGCAAAACCAAATCTCTAATAATACCTGCTGCTTGGAGAGGCACCTCAACAGGCGCACCATCCTGCTGGAAGCACGGGCATGAGTAGCGTGAAGTTAGCCGTATGCACTGCTGTGAGTGACCAACACATTAGATGGCACGGCCATAGACCTGACGGCAACGCACTTGAAAAGAGATTTGCTTTTATCTCTAACATAACCTTTTAAGATAGCAAGTGGAATAATTACATCAGGGCATTGGATACTCTTGAAGATTATAATCTTTAGAACATTCATTTAGTAATAAGAATTTATGCAAGCAAATACAATAAATTATTTCCTTTTTAAAAACACATTTTTATTGATTTCAGAGAGGAAGGGAGAGGGAGAGAGAGATAGAAACAGCAATGATGAGAGAGAATCATTGATCAGCTGCCTCCTGCACACCCCACACTGGGGATTGAGCCTGCAACCTGGGCAAGTGCCCATAGCTGGAATTGAACCCAGGACCCTTCAGTCGGCAGGCCCATGCTCTATCCACTGAGCTAAATTGGCTAGGGCAGTGGTCGGCAAACTGCAGCTTGGCAAACTGCGGCTCGCGAGCCACATGCAGCTCTTTGGCCCCTTGAGTGTGGCTCTTCCACAAAATACCTACTTCTGCGCATAGGCCACGAAGTTTCAATCGCACTGTACGTGCGCGCCCGCACGTGGTATTTTGTGGTATTTTGTGGAAGAGCCACACTCAAGGGGCCAAAGAGCGCATGTAGCTCGCGAGCCGCAGTTTGCCGACCACAGGGCAGTAAATTATTTCTTCATTTGACAAAGTTTCCCATATAATTTTAGTATACCAAATATGCCTAATTTGTTTAAAATTTATTAGAGAGAGAGAGAGCAAGAGAGAGAGTACAAATCTTTGAGGCATTCTAGGGACCCAATGGAATAACCCAAAGCCATTTTTCACATGAGAAAAGGTACTCTCTCCAGTCGGCATGGCCCACTGGAGCGTAGACCTATGAAGCAGGAGGTCACAGTTCGGTTCCTGGTCAGGGCACATGCCCGGGTTGCAGGCTCAATCCCCAGTGTGGGGTATGTAGGAGGCAGACAGTCTATGATTCTCTCTCACATTGATGTCTCTCTCTCTCTCTTCCTCTATGAAGTCAATTAAAAAAAAAAAAGACAAGAGAAGGGACTCTTATGCATTGTATGTGAAATTACAAATTGGTGTAGCCACTGTAGAAAAGAGCGTGGAAAATTAAAAACAGAACTACCTTATGACCCAGCAATCTGTTTATCTGAAGAAAATAGACAAGTGGATGAAAAAGTTGTGCTACATACCGTATTTGCCGGCATATAAGACGACTGGGCATATAAGACGACCCCCTAACATTTCCACTCAAAATACAGAGTTTGTTATATATTCGCCGTATAAGACTACCCCCTCTTCCGCACACCTTCCACACACCAAATAAAAGGTAAAACAATATCAGATTTGATTTTAACATTTTAATTTATATTCAAATGCTTATGACATGCAGGAAAACTGTCACAAGGCTGTATGTAATCAAACATATACATAAAACAGTGCAAGTTTATTACCGGTAAACATACCGGTAATTCACTAAAGAAAACACACTCTATAGACTGGTACCGTAGATGCTTCTCAGGAACACAGGCAAGCAGCCCACAACCTAGAGGGACTGTCAATGATAGAAGTAAGATAACAAATAGAGGGAGAGAGCAAGTGCCGGGCAAGTCCCTAGCAAGTTTGCTGGCGTGACAGTTTCACCTTAAAAGCCTTCAAACTCCTCTTCATCATCTGATATTAAAAGTTCATCAACGACATCTTGGTGCCATGATAGGGATGATAGGGGTTTGACTGGTCGACATTTTCTATGCTGTACTGTACAATGGGGCAGTATTGTGGTTGGCTGTTGGCTGTATACAAAGCCTGATTTGATTGGTCCCTGCTCCCTGTTTGCCCGCCCTGTCACTATAGCAGTCTGGTCCACCCTTGCATCAGCATCTCCCTGGGACCTCACTAGTGCGCAAGTGCGAGCTCTTCAACATTCTAACAGGCACCATGATAGCGCAAAATCGCGAATCTTCAATGCATATGTAAAGAAATATACGGTAACCCGAATTTACCACACTCGAAAAATCGCACACAGCCAACCATACACCCAGTATGGTATCGCGATTCGCGATTTTGCGCTATCATACTGGGTGTATGGTCGGCTGTGTGCGATTTTGCGAGTGTGGTAAAATCGCATAACAGCAAAATCGCATAACAGCCGAGCATACACCCAGCAGCGCTGCTGATGCCTGAACGGTATGTGGAATGAAGTGGGCGGGCATCGGGAGGCCACTATGGCACGGGGCAAGCACTATGGGCAGTCTATCTGAAGTGTACCTGGCGTATAAGACGACCCCCCACTTGGAGGCATATTTTTCAGGGCCAAAAAATCGTCTTATACGCCGGCAAATACGGTATATACAATGAAATATTACTCAGCCTTAAAAAAGAATGATATCTTCCCATTAGCAACAGTGTGGATGGACCTGGAGGGCATTATGCTCAGTGAAATAAGTCAGACAGACAAAGACAAATATTATATGCTCTCACTTATATATGAAGGATTCCCTTTTCTCCACTATCTTGTCAACACTTGTTGTTTCTTGATTTAATGATAGCCATTCTGACTGGTGTAAGGTGATATGTCAGTGTAGTTTTTTTCTTTTTAATCCTCATCTGAGGATATGGTTTTTAATTGATTTTAGGGAAAGAGGAAGGGAGAGAGAGAGAGAGAGAGAGAGAGAGAGAGAGAGAGAGAGACGGAGAGAGAGACATTGATCAGTTGCCTCCCATATATGCCCTAACAGGGAACCAAACCAGAAAACTATTGGTGTACGGGACGATGCTCCAAACAACTGAGCCACCTGGCCAGGGCTCAATGTTGTTTTAATTTTAATTTCTCTGATCATTAGTGACATTAAGCATCTTTTTATATGTCTCTTGGCATCTGTGTGTCCTCTTTGGAGAAGTGTCTATTCTGATCCTTTGCCTATTTTTTAATTGGATTATTTTTTTTTTGGTGTTGGTTGTATAAATTCTTTATGTATTTTTGGATATTAACATCTTATCAGATGTATCATTGGCGAATATGTTCTCCCATTCAGTGGGCTGCCTTTTAATTTTGCTGATGGTTTCATTTACTGTGCAAAAGCTTTTTAGTTTGATGTAGTCCCATTTGTTTATTTTTTCTTTTGTTTCTTTTGCCTGAGAAGACATATCCCAAAAAATGCTATTAAGAGAAATGCCAAAGAATTTACTACTTATGTTTTCTCCCAGGAATTTTATGGTTTTGAGTCTTATATTTAAGTCTTTAATCCATTTGAGTTTATTCTTGTATATGGTGTAAGAAAGTGGTCTAGTTTCACTTTTTGCATGTACCTATCTAGTATTCCCAGGGCCATTTATTGAAGAGACTGTCTTTACCTCATTGTATATTCCTGCCTCCTTTGTCATAGCTTAATTGACTGTAGAGGTGTGGATTTATTTCTGGGCTCTATCCTGTCCCTCTGATCTGTGTTTATACCAGTGGTACCTGCTTTTGGAGGGCCCTGTGGTTGCATATAAAGTTTAAATGTTTTGTTCTGGTTCTGTGACAACTATCATGGTATTTTGATAGGGATTGTATTGAATCCATAGATTGCTTTGGGTAGTATGGACATTTAAATATGTTAATTCTTCCTGCCCATGAGCACAGTATAAGCTTCCATTTATATGTATCTTCTTCAGTATCTTATATTTTCTTGAGTACAGGTCTTTTATCTCCTTGGTTAAATTTATTCATGGGTATTTTAAAAATGCAATTGTAAATGGGATTGTTTTCTTAATTTCTCATCTGATAGTTGGAGATATCTACTTATATAAAAACCATGGGTGGTGTTCATCACATCCAGAAGAACCACCGAGACCAAGCGGGAGGAAGTCAGTCCTGCAGGGGTTGTCTTGGCAATGGCTGCACTCTCCCCCAAGCTGTTTCCTGTAAGGACGGGGTTTGAGGCAGGAACCTGCCCTGAGAGTGTGGAAGCAGATCTTTCTAAAGTGTGCCACACACCAGCACGGCCAGGGGTGTGAACCTGAGTGGGGGCAGCTGAAAGGCTTAGAAAAGACAGACAAGGGAATGAAAGCCGGGTCTCGGTGGGACGCTGCTTCTCTGAGAGACAGCGACCATGCCCACAGCCGTGTCTTTATTTTATAGCAGATGCCACGAGGCAAAGTAAGGGCATGACCAAGATGTTTACAACATTCTCCTGGGTTTCAATCCTACATGCACCTGAACTCTATCAAACCTACATCACTCAGGCACGTGGGGCCACATGTTCGGACCATAGGTTCAAGCTTACAACTACAGCTGTTGGCTATAATTGAGCTGGGAGGGCCCTGCCCTCCAAGCTGGGACTTGCACGTGGCAATGAGAGGACTGTGACCTCTCATCAGTCCAAGGCTTGAACCTGTCCAAAACACTGTAGCGGCTCCCCACAATAAAGTTTTAATTCTGTTTCTTTGTTACTAATGTTGTGACCCCACCCCATAACAAAGAAACAATTTCCAGAGGGTGAGGCCCAGGAATCAGGATTTTAAAAAGATTCCCAGGTGATTCTAATGTGCAGCCAAGGTTGAGAACCACTGCTATAGATAATATTAAAAATATATCTAAACATGCAATTCTTCAAAAAATGAGCATGTTCGCCGAAACCGGTTTGGCTCAGTGGATAGAGCATCGGCTTGCGGACTGAAGGGTCCCAGGTTCGATTCCGGTCAAGGGCATGTACCTGGGTTGTGGGCACATCCCCAGTAGGGGGTGTGCAGGAGGCAGCTGATCAATGTTTCTCTCTCATCGATGTTTCTAACTCTCTATCTCTCTCCCTTCCTCTCTGTAAAAAATCAATAAAATATATTTAAAAAAAAAATGAGCATGTTCAAAAATTAAATGAAGAAAATTTGGATATACTCAATGGACATTTTCACACATATTTGAGTGATGATTCCATTGATCCCACAGATGATGCTGAAAAGGAAAATTTTCCCATCAAATTTTTTAATAGCATTACTCCTTCGGGAATGCCATGTCATAAATTAAAATTGAAAGTATGTGCAATCATCATGCTATTGAGAAATCTCAATAGTAAAGGGGTCTTTGTAATGGTACCAGATTTATTATCAAAATATTCCAACCTAACATTATTGAAGCTGAAGTATTAACAGGATCTGCAGAGGGAGAGGCTGTTCTGATTCCAGAATTAATTTGTCCCCATCTGACACTGGCCTCCCATTTAAATTGATTCGACGACGGTTTCCCGCGATGCCAGCATTTGTGATGACTATTAATAAATCACAAAGACAAACTCTAGACAGAGTAGGAATATTCCTACCTGAACCCGCTTTCACACATGGTCAGTTACATGTTGCTTTCTCTCGAGTTTGAAGAGCATGTGATGTTACAGTTAAAGTTGTAAATACTTCATCACAAGGGAAATTAGTCAAGCACTCTGAAAGTGTTTTCACTCTTAAAGTGGTGTACAGGGAGATATTAGAATAAGTTTAATCACTTTATCAGTCATTGTTTGCATCACTGTTGTTTGTATATCATGTTTTTGTTGTTTTCATATCATGTTTTTGTTGTTTTCATATTATGTTTTTGTCATTTTTATATCATGCCTCTATTATTGTTATATCCTTTTGTTACTGTTTATTTATTAATAAATTTATATATGATTTTCATATACATTTTACTAATTTCCTTTCATCTCTCACACTCTATTATAGAGAAAGGGCAATTAGCAATATTAAAATATCTCTGCTAATTAATTCCCTTTTTAAAAAAATATATTTTATTGACTTTTTACAGAAAGGGAGAGGAATAGAGAGTTAGAAACATCGATGAGAGAGAAACATCAATCAGCTGCCTTCTGCACACTCCCCACTGGGGATGTGCCCGAAACCAAGGTACATGCCCTTGGACCAGAATCGAACCTGGGACCCTTGAGTCCGCAGGCCGATGCTCTATCCACTGAGCCAAACAGGTTAGGGCAATTAATTCCCTTTTAATGTGCATGAATTTCGTGCACCAGGCTACACTTTTATATATATATATATATATATCTAGACAACTGAATGACTGGTCACTATGACATGCACTGACCACCAGGGGGCAGATGCTCAGTGCAGGAGCTGCCCCCTCGTGGTCAGTGCACTCTCCCCAGTGGGAGTGCCACTCAGCTGACTGACCCGTTCTGATGGCTCACTAGCCGGGCAGCAGCCACTCCCTCCCTCTGTAGTCCTGCAGGTCCAGTCTCTGGAGAACGGGCCAGGCACTGAAGGACCAGTGCCACCTGCACGATCCCGATAGCTCCGCCAGCCTCCTGGAAATTGGCCTTGGGCACTGCAGCCGATCGCATCCCTAGCAGCAGGCAGGAGCAGCAGGTGGTGTTGGACTGTGGGTTTCAGCCCGGTCCCCGCAGGCCACCCCAAGGGACCCCACCCATGCACAAATTCGTGCACCGGGCCTCTAGTTGGTGTAAAAAATGCAACTGAGTCCTAGCTGGTTTGGCTCAGTGGCTATAGCATCAGCACTCAGACTGAAGGGCACAGTTTCAACTCCAGCCAAGGGCACAACCTCGGTTGCAGGCTTGAGCTCCAGTCCTGGTCCGGGGACATGCAGAAGGCAACCAATCAATGTGTCTCTCTCACATGGATGTTTCTCTCTCTCTGTCTCTCCCCCTCCATTCTACTCTCTCTAAAAATTGATGGGAAAATATACTCAGGTGAGGATTAGCAACAACAACAAAAATGCAACTGATTTCTTTTTTTAAATTTTTTTATTGATTTTTAGAGAGAATTGAAGGGAGAGAGGAAGGGTGAGGGAAAGAGAGAGAGGGATAGAGGGAGAGAGGGAAAAAAGGCGAGAGAGGGAGCAGGGGGAGAAACATCCATGTGAGAGAGAAACATCAATCAGTTGTCTCTTGTACGCACCCTGACCAAGGTTCAAACCCACGACCTAGGTATGCACCCTGCCCAGGAATCGAACTTGCAGCCTTTCGGTGTATGGGAGGATGTTCCAACCAACGGAGCCACACCAGACAGGGCCTAGGTGTTAATTCTTTTTTGAATGTTTGGTATAATTCATTTGTGAAGCCATCTGGTGCAGGACATTTATTGGTTAGGAGTGTATTAATTACTAATTTGATTTCATTTATAGTTGATCTGTTCTGATTTGCTGTTTCTTCTTGATTCAGTATTGGAAGATTGTATGTTTCTAAGATTTTATCAATTTTTTCCAGACTGTCCAACTTTTTTTTTTAACTCTTTTTTAAAAAAAATATATTTTATTGATTTTTTACAGAGAGGAAAGGAGAGAGATAGAGAGTTAGAAACATCGATGAGTGAGAAACATCGATTAGCTGCTTCCTGCACATCTCCTACTGGGGATGTGCTCACAACCCAGGTACATGCCCTTGACTGGAATCGAACCTGGGACCTTTCAGTCCTCAGGCCGACGCTCTATCCACTGAGCCAAACCGGTTTCGGCCAGACTGTCCAATTTTTTGGCATAAAATTGTTTGAAGTATTTTCTTCATAAAAATTTTATCTTTATTGTTGAAAGTATTACAGATGCCCCCTTGTTTTTTTCCCATTGACGCCCTCCACCCCAGACCTGCCCTTCCCAGGCCTTTACCACACTATTGTCTGTGCCCATATATGCATATAAGTTCCCCAGTTAATCACCCTCTCTCTCCCCCCACCTCCACCTTCCCTCTGTAATTCATCAGTCTGTTCCATACTTCTATGTCTCTGGATCTATTTTGTTAATCAGTTTATTTTGTTTGTTAGATTCTGCATGTGAGTGAAATCATGTGATACTTGTCTTTCCCTGACTGGCTTATTTCTCTTAGCATGATACTCTCCAGGTCCCACCATGCTGTCTCGAAGGGTAAGAGATCCTTCTTTTTTACTGCTGCATAGTATCCCATGGTGTAAATGTACCACAGCTTTTGTCCACTCACCTACTGATGGGCACTTGGGCTGTTTCCAGACCTTAGCTACTGTAAATTGCGCTGTTATGAACACAGGGGTGCATATATCCTTTCTGATTGGTGTTTTGGGTTTCTTAGGATATATTCCTAATAGTGGGATCACTGGGTCAAATGGCAGTTCCATATTTAATTTTTTGAGGAAACTCCATACTGTTTTCCACAATGACTGTACCAGTCTGCATTTCTCCACATCCTCACCAATATTTGCCATTTGTTGATTTGTTGATGGTAGTCATTCTGACAGGTGTGAGGTGATGCCTCATTGTTGTTTTAATTTGCATCTCTCTGCTGATGAGTGAATTTGAGCATTTTTTTCATATGTCCCTTCGCCATCTGTTTGTCCTTTTTGGAGAAGTGTCTATTTAGGTCCTTTGCTCATTTTTTAATTGGCTTGTTTGTCTTCCTTTTGTTAATTTGTATGAGTTCCTTATATATTTTGGAAATTAACCCTTTATCAGATGTGTCATTGCCAAATATATTCTCCCATACAGTGGGCTCCATTTCGTTTTGTTGATGGTTTCTTTTGCTGTGCAGAAGCTTTTTATTTTGATGCATTTCCATTTGTTTATTTTCTCCTTAGTTTCCTTTGCCCTACGCGATGTTTCAGTAAACACACTGCTATGAGAGATGTCTGAGATTTTGCTGTCTATGGTATCTTCTAAGATTTTTATGGTTTCCTGACTTACATTTAAGTCTTTCATCCATTTTGAGTTTATTCTTGTGTATGGTGTCAGTTGGTGGTCTAGTTTCTTTTTTTTTTCTTTTTTTTTTTTTTTTTGCATGTCTGTCCAATTTTCCCAACACCATTTATTGAAGAGATTGTCTTGACTTCCTTGTATGCTTTTGTCTCCTTTGTCAAATAATAATTGAGCATAATGGCTTGGGCCGATTTCTAGGTTCTCTAATTTGGTCCATTGCTCTATATGCCTGTTTTTGTGCCAGTGCCAGGCTGCTTTGATTACGGAGCTTTGTAGTGTAGCTTGAAATCTGGCGTTGTGAGTCCTCCAACTCTGTTCTTCTTTCTCGAGAGTGCTGCGGCTGTTCGGGCTCTTCTTTAGATCCGTGTACATTTTTGGGGAGTTTGTTCTAGGTCTGTGAGTAAGCTGCTGGTATTTTAGTAGAGATTGCATTGAATCTGTAGGTTGCCTTGGGAGTTATGGACATTTTAGTGATGTTGGTTCTACAATCCATGAACACGGTATGTTCTCTCACTTATTTATGTCTTCCTCTGTCTCTTTTTTCAACGCCCTCTAGATTTCCGAGTGCAGGTCTCTTACCTCCTTGGTTAAGTCTATTCCTAAGTATCTTAATTTTTGTTGCAATGGTAAATGGGTTTTGTTTGTTTGTTTGTTTGTTTTAGTTTTTCTTTCTGCGAATTCATTATTGGTGTATAAAAGAGCCATCAGCCCTAACCGGTTTGGCTCAGTAGATAGAGTGTCGGCCTGCGAATTGAAAGGTCCCAGGTTCGATTCCGATCAAGGGTATGTACCTTGCTTGCGGGCACATCCCCAGTAGGGGGTGTGCAGGAGGCAGCTGATCGATGTTTCTAACTCTCTATCCCTCTCCCTTCCTCTCTGTAAAAAGTCAAGAAAATATATTAAAAAAAAAAAAAGAGCCGTCAATTTTGGGGTGTTGATTTTGTATCCTGCTCCATTGCCAAATTCATTTATTAAATCTAGTAGTTTTTGTGTGTGGAGTCTTTAAGGCTTTCTAGGTACAATATCATGTCATCTATGAAAAAATTAGTGTTTACTTCCTCCTTCCCAATTTGGATGCCTTTTAGTTTTTCTTCTTGTCTGATCGCTGTGTCTGGAACTTTCAGAACAATGTTGAACAAGAGTGGTGAAAGAGGGCATCCTGTCTTGCTCCTGTTCTTAGGAGAAATGGTTTTAGTTTTTGCCATTGAGTGTCATGTTGGCTGTAGGTTTGTCATAGATGGCCTTTATCATGTTGAGGTGTGATCCCTCTATTCCCAGTTTGCTGAGAGTTTTTACTTAAAAAAAAAAGTGTTGGGCCGAAACTGGTTTGGCTCAGTGGATAGAACGTCGGCCTGCAGACTGAAAGGTCCCGGGTTCGATTCCGGTCAAGGGCATGTACCTGGGTTGCAGGCACATCCCCAGTAGGAGATGTGCAGAAGGCAGCTAATCGGTGTTTCTCTCCCATCGATGTTTCTAACTCTATATTTCTCCCTTCCTCTCTGTAAAAACTCAATAAAATATATTTTTTTAAAAAGTGTTGGATTTTGTCAAATGCTTTTTCTGCACCAATTGATGTGATCATGTGATTATTATCTTCCAATTTGTTTATGTGATGCATCACATTTGTTGATTTGTGAATATTGTACCAGCCTTGCATCCCCAGAATAAATCCCAGTTGGTCATGATGTATGATCTTTTTAATACATTGCTGGATCCGATTTTCTCATATTTTAATTAGCTTGTGTCCTAACATGGGGTCTGTCTTTGAAAATGTCCCATGTGTACTTCAGAAGAATGTATATTCTGTAGCTTTGGGGTGAAATGTTCTGAAATGTCAATTAATTCCATCCAATCTAGTATATCATTTAAGATTGCTATTTCCTTGTTAATTTTTTGTCTGAAAGATCTATCTAGTAGGGTGTTAAGGTCCCCACTATGATTTATTGTTGTCCATCTCTCCCTTAAAATCCTTAGAAGTTTTTTATATATTTGGATGCTCCTGTATTGGGTGCATGTATGTTTACCAGAGTTATAGCATTTTGTTGTGTTGATCTTTTTAGTATTATGAAGCAACCTTCATTATCTCTTGTTATGGCTTTCACTTTGAAGTCTACTTTGTCAGATATGAGTATTGCTACCCCAGGTTTGTTTGTTTTTTATATATCCATTTTCCTGGAATATTTTTTTAATCCCTTCATTTTCATTCTGTGTGAGTCCTTTGTTCTGAGGTGGATCTCTTGTACACAGCATATATATGGGTCATGTTTTCTTATCCATTCAGCTACCCTATGTCTTTTGATTGGAGCATTTAAGTTATTTACATTCAAGGTTATTATTGACTAGGGGCCCAGTGCATGAATTCGTGCACCTTGAAAGGAACTGTGGGCTGCAAGGCTGCGGTGGGCACAGGAGTGGGTCTTGGCCCATCCTCTGCACCCCTGCCTAGCCCCTCCTGCCATGGCCCCCGATCCCCTGTTTGCCACAGCCCGCTCCCGCCACCACTGCTCCCACGTGCTGATGGTGCTGGCCCCACTTGCACCTGCTGACGGCACGGAGCAATTGGGGCCGGCTCCAGCAGTGGTGTGAACAGGGCTGGTGCTGTCATTGGGTGCGAGTGGCAGCTGCTGCCCCAATAACCCCTCAGGAGCAGGGGGGATGGAAAAACCCTCAGGGGCAATTGGGGCCAGCAGCCGACCCTCACACCTGCTGAAGGCGCTGAGCAATCAGGGCTGGTGCCGGCGCTGGCAGCGGTGCAAGCAGGGCCAGCACCAGCAGCAGGTGCAAGTACCCAGTGGGACTGTGGTGCACGGGAGCAGAGAACTTTCAGTAACCACCAAAGGTTCGCTCCTATGACAGCAACCAGCTCCCCGCCTTGGTCTGGCACCCCTGCTCACCTGCTCCACCATCCCACCATGGCCAATGCCCGCCATGTTCTGCGCTCTACCACCTGCTGCCAATGCCTGCCATGTTCTGTGCACATCCCCTGGTGGTCCATGGACATCATAGCAACCGGTTGTTCAGTTGTTCCGCCATTCAATCTATTTGCCTATTAGGGTTTTATGTAGAGAGATTACTCTTTGATTTGTTGAATGGCTGACCAGAAAACCGACACTTAGCATATTAGGCTTTTATTATATACAATAGGTACTTATTTGTTGCCATTCTTCTGTTTCTGTTTCTTCTTCTTATAGCAGTCCCTATAACATTTCTTACAGTGCTGGCTTCATCGTTTTAAACTCTTTTAGCCTTTTTTTTTGGTCTGGGAAGCTCTTTATTTCACCATCTATTTTGAATGATAGCCTTGCTGGATAGAGCTATCTTGGTTTCAGTTCCTTGGTTTTCATTACTTTGTATACTTCATGCCACTCCCTTCTCACCTGAATTATTTCTATTGATAAATCAGCTGACACCCTTGTTGGTTAACTTTCTGTCTCTCTCTTGCAGCCTTTAAGAGTCTTTCTTTGCCTTTAATGTTTGCCATTTTAATTATGATATGTTTATGTGTGGGTCTTTTGGGATCATCTTTATTGGGACTCTGTGTTTCCTGGACTTGTCTGACTTTTTCCTTCACCCGGTTAGAGAAATTTTCTGCCATTATTTCTTCAAACAAGTTCTCTATTCCTTTCTCATATTCTTCTCCTTCTGGAATCCCTGTGATGCAAATATTATGTTTCATGTTGTCCCAAAGCTCCTGTAGACTTTCCTACTGCTTTTAAATTATTTTTCCTTTTGCAGCCCCACCCTTCGGAGACAGACACAAACAGTGGAACGCATGGGTGGTTTTTTCTATCTTCTCGTCTAAATGGCTAATTCAGTCCTCAGCTTCTTCTAGTCTACTCTTGAATCCTTCCCAGGTGTTCTTTATTTCAGCTATGTCATTCCTTATTTCCAATTGATTCTTATTTATTGTTTCAACCTCTTTTCATGTTGGTATAGCTCAAGTTGCTTGTAGTTCTCACAGACTTTTTTGAGCATACTTATTACCATTACTTTGAATTCTTTTAAAAAAATATATTTTTATTGACTTCGGATAGGAATGGAGAGAGAGAGATAGAAACATCAATGATGAGAGGGAATCATTGATTGACTGCCTTCTGCATGCCCCCTACTGTGGATAGAGCCTCGAACCTGGGACTCTTCAGTCTGTAGGCTGATGCTCTCTCCACTAAGCCAAATCAGCTAAGGCTACTTTGAATTATTTATCTTACAAATTACTTGCCTCTATTTAATTTAGTTCCTTTTCTGGCAATTCCTCCTTTTCTTTCATTTGAGGGTTATTTCTTTGTCTCCCCATTTTTGCTGTCCCCTTTTTTTTGTTTTTATGTATTAGATCAAACTGCTACACCTCCCAGGCTTTGTCAGGTAATCTTATGTAGCAGGTGTTTTGTGGAGCCCAATGGTGCAGTCTCTTAGCTCTCCTGAGTGGGTGCTCTAGGAAAGCCCCTTGTTTGAGTTTTTTGAGTTCTCCTGTTGTAATTGGGTCATGAGAGTTATTTTTCTGTTTGTGGATGGAGCCTTCTCTCAGGCTGGCTGACTATGTGGTTCACCCTCGATCATGTCGTGCAAGCTGTTGTGGAAGTGCTGACCAAACAGAACAAAATAAACACACCAAAACAAAAAACATACACAAGATCCCTACAGCACCACACAAAACAACCACCTGAGAAGAGAGAATCAGAAACAGAGAGCCAGAATGATAGGAAAAATATGAGGAGAAAACAAAACGAACAAACAAAAAAGCACAAACAACAAAGCAAAACAAAAATAAAAGGGGAGGGGAGGAATATGTAGGTGCAGAATTAAAATAAAGAAAATAAGAATAAAGAGGGGAATAGGGGAAGGAAAACAGTTTAAAATTAAAGGAGGGAGAAAATAAAATAAAATAAATTTCAAAGGAAAATAGAGGAGAAAGCAGATAGACCTAAAATAAGAAAGGGAAAAAAGGTGAGAAAGCAGATGAAAAAGTAAAGAGAAAAGGAAAAGGAAAAAATTGAGAAGTGAAAAAAAGAAACATTGATTAGGAAAAGGGAAGAGAAAAATTAGAATATGAACAAAATAGACACTAAAATAATAGCATGATATAACAACAACAAGACATGATATAAAAACACCAAAAACATGATATAAAAACAACATTGATACAAACAGTGACTGATAAAGTGATTAAACTTATTCTAACATCTCCCTGTACACCACATTAAGAGTGAAAACACTTTCAGAGTGCTTGACTAATTTCCCTTGTGATGAAGTATTTACAACTTTAACTTTAACATCACACGCTCTTCGAACTCAAGAGAAAGCAACATATAACTGACCATGTGCCAAAACGGGTTCAGGTAGGAATATTCCTACTCTGTCTAGAGTTTGTCCTTGTGATTTATTAATTGTCATTGCAAATGCTGGCATCACGGGAAACTGTCTTCGAATGAATTTAAATGGGAGGCCAGTGTCAGATGGGGATGAATCAATTCTTGGAATCAGAACAACCTCTCCTTTCCCAGATCCTGTTAATACTTCAGCCTCGATTATGTTAGGTCGCAATCTTTTGATAATAAATCTAGTACCATTACAAAGACCCCATTTACTATTAAGATTTCTCAATAGCATGATGATTGCACATACTTTCAATTTTAATTTATGACATGGCATTCCTGAAGGAGTAATACTATTAAGAAATTTGATGGGAAAATTTTCCTTTTCGGCATCATCTGTTGAATCGATGGAATCATTACTCAAATAGGTATGAAAATCTCCATTGAGTATATCCAAAATTTCTTCATTTAATTTATGAATGTGCTCATTTTTTTGGACAAAGAATTGCACATTTAGATATATTTTTAATATTATCTACAGATGTGCTATTTCCAAAGGTAGCTTCAATAATAGATCCGTTACAAATCATTTCACAGGGGATTTCAATAATATCCATTCCTAAATGAAAACTGCTATCAAGTTTACCATCTCCAAGTTTTTTTTTGTTTGTTTGTTTGTTTTTGTGAGGCCTAAAATTTATTGAACCTGAAGGACTAATTTTAGGGGGGAGGGGCGTTAATAAGGTTCAAAAATGACTTCATTTAGAATAAGAAAATAAATTACAAATAACTAGGCTTGGGGAATCTGTCCCTTTCTCTTTTAAGGCAGCTTATCCAAAATGCTGCTGGTTGCAACTTGCTTGCTCTCTCCCCCAGAACAAATCCAGCCCTCACAGGGGCTCTGTAGCTTCCTTACTCCCTGTATAAACTCCTGCACTCCTGGGCTTGCGGCTGTGGCCGAAAACCTGGTGACGGATGGTGCAGGGGGCTGGACAGATGGGAGCAGCTGCGTGATTATTTCCCTCAGAAGAGTAATTAAGGGACCTTGGTGACATCTGATCACAGCTTCTGTTTACAGAGACTCAGAGGAGGCGCAGTGCTGAAGTAAAATACTAAGGTGAGGAGTGGGCTGGCAGCTGAGGGCGCGATTGTTTTCAATCGGGAGTCTCAGGCTCTGAGCTCCAGCTCCAGGCAAGTCTCTAGGGACCCAGACTCATACGGGAGAAGCGGGACTGTCTGGCATCGGTCGGAACCCTAGGGCAGCTTTCTCTCCGTGGGGCTTGCAAGGATTACTGGGACCCATCTCCAAGTTTTATTAACCACCCACTATAAGTAGAATCCTCTGATCTTATATTTGTTTTAAGAGACAACGTTCTGAAACATCCCCAAACACTACAGTACTTTAAACTTGTTTGTACTATGGCCGATCGCATAGCATGTGGCACAACACTGAGACAGTGTCGAAAATCCCCTCTGAGAAGGAGAACTTCCCCACCAAATGCAACATTCATATTTATAATCTCTCTTAGTAACCTGTCTATGGTGTTTATGGCATGACTGGATGCCATGGTGCATTCATCAATAATGAGAAGTTGGTCCTTTTCAATGGTATTAGCAACTTCACTCTTTATATCGAGTCTAGAAATTGAAGTTTCATTTATTGGAATCAGTAATTTATATTGGGAATGAAAGGTTTTTCCACCGAGAAGTAAATTTGCAGCAATTCCTGTTGACGCTGTGGATAAAACAGTACCATCATGACCTCTAATATAATGTGTTAAAACTTTATACAGAGATGTTTTTCCACCACCACCTGGACCATCCAAGAAAAAGCATTTGGGGTGTGCAGTTTGATCTTCGATGGCGGAAGTTATAGTCTGAACGGCTGCCAACTGTTCATCGTTCAGAGAATTTATCAAACCTCTGCCTGCTGTCGCTCATACGATTCATGGCATGCGTTTGCATTTGTTAATAAAGGTTAGTCTGGGAGTTGGAAATGCGAACATTTCATCCCAGGCAATGTGAATACTTCTTGAATTTCGTTAAGGGCATGCGTTTCACAGTTCACACAGGCACCTTCACTTCAGTGTAATTTCCAACAAAAATCTTCAATAAAATGAGATTTATTCTCATCCCATAATTTGTCTGCATCAGAAGGACATCCAAACACGCATATATATGCAAAAAGTTGCCATAGTTGTTTGGGCAGATTAAGGATGGTCGCATCGTCAATCGTATCTTTCCAGATAGTATCGCCGATTAATAATCCTCGATGTTTAGCAGCTTCATGAAAAGTATCATAAATTACACCTCCTACAGTTCACAGATCAGCAAAACTTACCGCACCTTTTACATGCAGAAGCAGAAGTCTAAGGTAATATCGTTCTGGTTCTCTAAAGCTCCATTGAACAGTCTACCTAATACTTATTCCCACCCTTTCGGCATTTTCTCCATGAAGAATTATTAAACACATAATGCTGTGGAATCTCCCAATAATAATAATAATAGTAATAATAATTAATAATAATAATGTGCATCAGAATCTTCTCTATTCAATAAGAACCAAGCCATCAAAGTCAAGTAATGCCTTTAGCCCTATCTATAACTTCAGCAAAATCATTGGCATGAAAATACAAATTCTGGTCATTTGGCAAATGAATAGCTAATCTTGTGATTGCATGGGATTGGTCATGCATTCGCGTTGCAAAAAGTCTCCAAACAGCCTCAGGAGCACTCACATACCTGGAGTCAATGAAGTCCTTCCTATACTTCGTCATGATGGATAGTATTTTTTTTCAGAAATTTGAATATTTGCACAATTGTGCCCTTTATAGACGTATTTAAATAGACATTTGACACTTTTAACCAAAGAACAGACTTCTATGTTTATATGACAGTTATACTTAAGGCACAAATACGAGTTATAAGGGACAATCCAAGTGTTATCGGCAACTTTATTTCCAATAGACATGGTGCTACCAGATCTTCGTTTGTATTCGGGATATCCATCAATATTTCCAATGGTCGCATTTGAAATTCTTTCTGATATCCCTTTGAACATTTTCCATTTTCTATACATGGATATTTGGATTTTATATTCCACATGGTCCATGTACCATATTTGATTTTACAATTTGAAAAAGTCAAGGACACTGGTCTTCATCTGGAATTTCTGCCTTAACTATACAGTCAATGTCCTCATCCGTTTGTAATTTGGATTCACTATCTCGTATCAATAATATGTGAGCGTGAGGCAGTCCGCGTTTCTGAAATTCAATGACATGAATTTTAGCTGTAACTTTGCCAAATAAATGGAATTTACAGATATCATTTAAAAGAGCATTCAGCTTAATATTAAAAACCCTGGCTACCAAGTCAGGTCTGTTTTCAACTTTTTGCCAGCACTGTAAATTGTTTGTAATATGTGCCCATTTTGGGTTGCACATCATGGTTATGAATAAAGCAGGCTTGCCATACTTCATTACAATTGCCATAGCATCCTGATATCACTGCTGCATATTTCTGGAAGTACCCTCAAAAGATGTCGGAAGTATTATCATTTTACCAATCGGCACATTGTCATTTTCAGATCTAGATGTGAGATAATCCATCAAACCCCTATATTTTTCAACTCTCAACTTAGATTGGTTTGCTTTAATGATATTTATCCAATTGGCTTCCATTTTTGAATATGAATTGACAATATACTGTTGAGTTAATTTTCCTGCATTTAGAATAGGATTGAACGTGTCCCGCACAGAGAGATGAAATCCATAATACTGCACGTGTGTGACTCGTGTCCTTACATTTTGTCTAGTATTATAGTCGATTACACTGTTGTCTCTGAGACTTAATGCAATATCTGTTCCCCAGCCTTGTTCACCATGTGGAAAAAGAATAGGATATGTCATCGCATTTAATGTAGGAAACATGATATTGATTTGTTTCATTTTAGTGGCATTTGGATTATTGGGATCTGGTTTACAGTGAATGAGCAAGTCCCTTTCAAAAGGAGGGTCTCCATCTTCATTTCTGAATATGACAGCAACCTCGGTTACACGGGGAGAATTATATCTACCTGGGTCACTGTTGTGATCGTATTTAATCGCCATTGTTACCTCTGTGGGAGCAATACCTTTTGCTGCTGCTTCAGATTGGGCTTCCTTTTCTACCTCAGGTAGCATCTTGTACGATTTGTTAATTCATTTATTTCATGCATGAGGTTGTTGATGTTGATCATGAGTCTTTCTGAGCAGCCCTGGTTTTCTGGCATTGCTAATCTTTTACTTGTAGCTTCGCTGTATCCAAAATATAGAGTTGAGCAAACTTCTGAGAAACACCATCTGAAGGATGTAGAGTTCCAGCACGGTGATAAACTTGTCTGTGTATTCTAAAACAGTGTGGCCCATATCCTGATGGCGATGTGATATTTGCACCCATGCAAGCAAAAGAACTATTTATGGAACAAATGTTTTCCATGAAATTTTTACTGTCAGAATCTTTGTTTATCATTAAATTTTTTAAATATGCCAGGTGTTCTGGAAAATGTATATCATTTGGACAAACCTTACCTTTGCTACAACATTGAGTAAATTTCCTATCAGATGGTTTTTCATCAGAGAAATTTAGTAATAGGAAAAATTGACATGTAACAGTCATTCCACCACAACTATGTTCGAGGATTGCATCCTCATGTACTCCATTTTCGCTGAGAAGGCAGTTCCTACCAGTATTGGTAGTACTTGTTGATGACTGTTCTTTAGACATATTCTGTCGATGCCACTGCCTTCTTTCAGCTTCAGAGGTACGTTGACCTTCAGACATATTCTGTTGACAATGCTGCTTTCTTTCTGTTGCAGAGATACCTGGTGGTATGTTGTGCCAATCATTGCTCTTCAGATACATTCTGTCGCCGAGGCCGGCTTCTTTCAGCCTCAGAGGTACGTTGTGCCAACAGTTGGTCCTCAGACATATTCTGTTGATGACAATGCTTTCTTTCGGTTGCAGAGATACCTGGTGCCAATAGTTGGCCTTCAGATACATTCTGTCGCCAATAATGGCTTCTTTTGGCTTCAGAGGTACTTTGTGCCAATAGTTGGTCATTAAACATATTCCCGCCGCCCTGCTGTCTGGGTCCTGGGTGCGGGTGAGTGGGATTCCTGGCTGTCAGGCCGCTGACAGCAAGCTGGCCAACGGCCGATTCCACAAGGGATGGGGCTCCCGCTGCCCTGCTGTCTGGGTCCTGGGTGCGGGTGAGTGGGATTCCTGGCTGTCAGACCTTCCGCGCTGCGAGACCCATCGATGCACCTCCTGGTGATCGGTTGTTTGGTCGTTACGGTGTTACAGCCACAGCCTATTAGACAGGATTATACATCCTTCCCATTACTTACGGGATCCCCTGTGCTTTAGTTTAGGTTCTGCCAAAAGAAGAGCCTGCACCAAGACCCTGGGTGCAGGCAGCTTATTTGAAAGAAAGGTGACCCCAGGGGAGGAATGGGAAGTGAGGTGCTGTCTTAATGAGTGGGCACCAGCTGTGAGCAGCTGTGAGCAGCCAGGGCGCCTTCCGCTGGGGACACTGGGAACTGTGTGTCTCTTGACAATGGAAAGGCCAGCGATTCGCTGGGCGCTCACTCCTCCTGGTGAGGGCTGTCCCAGGGCGCTAACAGGGCGTTCATTGGCTGCCTCCTGCCTCAATTCCCAACTGGGGGTTGAGCCTGAAACCTGGTTTTGTGCCCTGGCCCAGAATGGAACTGGTGACCTGTTGGTGCGTGGAACAATGGGACAACATTCAACTAACTGAGCCACACTGGCCAGGACTATTTTCATTTTTTATTCTATTACTTTTTAAAAATATATATTTATTGATTGATTTTTAAAGAGAGAGGAAAGGTGGCCCGAACCAATATGCTCAATTAATATTTGACAAAGGAGGCAAGAACATACAATGGAGCCAAGATAGTCTCTTCAATAAATGGTGTTGGGAAAATTGGACAGATATATGCAAGAAAATGAAACTAGACCACCAACTTACACCATACGCAAAAATAAACTCAAAATGGATAAAGGACTTAAATGTACGACAGGAAACCATAAAAATTCTAGAAGAATCCAAAGGCAACAAAATCTCAGACATATGCCGAAGCAATTTCTTCACTGATACAGCTCCTAGGACACTTGAAACTAAAGAGAAAATGAACAAATGGGACTACTTCAAAATAAAAAGCTTCTGCACAGCAAAAGAAACCATCAACAAAACAACGAGAAAACCCACTGTGTGGGAAAACATATTTGCCAATGTCATATCTGATAAGGGCCTAATCTCCAAAATTTATAGGGAACTCACACAACTTAACAAAAGGAAGATAAACAATCCAATCAAAAAAAGGGCAAAGGACCTAAATAGACACCTTTCAAAAGAGGACATTCAGAAAGCCAAGAGACATATGAAAACATGCTCAAAGTAACAAATCATCCGAGAGATGCAAATCAAAACAACAATGAGGTACCATCTCACACCTGTCAGACTGGCTATCATCAACAAATCAACAAACGGCAAGTGCTGGAGAGGATGTGGAGAAAAAGGAACACTTGTGCACTGCTGGTGGGAATGCAGACTGGTGCAGCCACTATGGAAGACAGTATGGAGTTTCCTCAAAAAACTACAAATGGAACTCCCATTTGACCCTGGGATCCCACTTCTAGGAATATATCCCAAGAAACCAGAAACACCAATCAGAAAGGATATATGCACTCCTATGTTCATAGCAGCACAATTCACCATAGCTAAGATCTGGAAACAGCCTAAGTGCCCATCAGTAGATGAATGGATTAGAAAACTGTGGTACATCTACACGATGGAATACTATGCTGCTCTAAAAAGGAAGGAACTCTTACCATTTGCAACGGCATGGATGGACGTGGAGAGCATTATGCTAAGTGAAATAAGCCAGTCAATGAAGGAAAAATGCCACATGATCTCACTCATTCATGGATAATAAAGACCATTATAAACTTTTGAACAATAATAGATACAGAGGCAGAGCTGCCTCAAACAGATTGTCAGACTGCAGCAGGAAGGCCGGGAGGGTTGGGGGGCAGGAGGTAGGGGGGTAAGAGATCAACCAAAGGACTTGTATGCATGCATATAAGCATAAAGAATGGACATAAGACACTGGGGGATAGGGGAGGCTAGGGGACTGTCTAGGGTGGGGGGAAAAATGGACACATACGTAATACCCTTTGTAATAAAATAAATAAATAAATAAATAAATAAAAATAAAATAAAAATAAAAAAATAAAGAGAGAGGAAGGGGGAGAGAGAGAGAGAGAGAGAGAGAGAGAGAGAGAGAGAGAGAAACATCGATGAGAGAGGAACATCACCAATTGGCTGCCTCCTGACTCACCCCTACTGGGGATCGAGCCTGCAACTAGGGCATGTGCCCTGACTGGGAACTGAACCAGAACCCTGGTCCATGGGTTAACACTCAACCACTGAGCCACCCCGGCCGGGCTTATTACATTTTTAAATCCTCACCTGAGGATTTGTTTTTATTGATTTCAGAGAGAATGGAAGGGAGAGAAAGAGAGAGAGAAACATCGACAGGAGATACATGGATCAGTTGCCTCCCACATGTGCCCCGACCAGGATTGAACCCTCAACCCAAGGTATGTGCCCTGAAGGAATCAAACCCACAACCTTTATGGCTTATGGGATGCCACGCCAACCAACTGAGCCACCTGGCCAGGTCCTGTGTGGCCCCTTTAAATGCACCCTTTGCCCTCTGGAAGCCTCCCCCCCCCCCCACCAGCGCCAAACAGGGCCACAGGTCCCCAGACACCAGGCAACCCTGGTTCCTGTCACTGTGAGGCTGGCTGACTGGTTTGCTTGTCTGTTTATTTACCCATCCCGCAGGCATGCGCCGGGCACCAGCCAGCCCTGTGCCAGGTGCCGATGCAGCTGAGACAGGCAGGCGTGACCTCACAGACGCTGAGTCACCCCGGGGGACCGGGTGTGCACAGGTCGGGGTGACAGCAAGCCAAGGGCAGGAGGGGTCGGCACACAAGCCGAGGCCGGCTCCTGCTGCTCCCGCTCCAACAAGAGCTCTGGCACACTTTCCATCCTGTCTCACCAGCCCCTTAACTCCTGGTGGATAACATCTGTGATTTTAGTTCCAGATTTAATCTTCAGACTCACTTAGATTTAATGTTTCATTAGCTCTTTGCTCACCACTGTTTCTTGTGTTCCATTCAGTGGTTTACATTTTCTTCTTGCTTGAGCACATCAGTTAATATTTTCAAGAACAACTTGTTTTCAACACGTTATTTTTTATTTTATTACATTTTATTACATCCTAACCGTGTCTTCAGGATGTGTTGGAGTCTCACACTGGCTGGGCATGGCTTCTTCCTGCTTCTAGTATTTTGTTCTTTTGCAAATAGTCTGGGTTTTGTCTGGCGACATTCTGGACTTCCATCCCGTGTGCTGTCCAGTAGTGGGTCTCTTGTCGTTCATCCTGCCGCACGGGCCGTCTCTCTTAACCAGCATTCTGGAGCCTTTGCATCTCAGTTCTGGGAAATCCCTGCCCCGATGTTCGTCTCCTTCAGACTAAGAAACAGTGTGTCCTCCACATACTTTTATTTTGTACTTTCCATCTTTTCGTCTGCCCGAACTTCGCAGCGGGGTTCAGGAGGGGCTGACACACAGTGAAAATGCTATACAAGAAATATGAATTTGGAAGGCATTGGGGGCCAGGTGGAAACCTCTTCGTGAAGAGGCACCCTGAGTTCTGGCCTAGTGGGCTTTTTATTTACTTGAATACACATTTGCCCTTCAGCAATGCATACAGGCAGATCAAAGGTAAAGTTTGGTAAACAATGTAAAGATGATCAGAGCAGGAAATTGCCTCAAGCCATTGCACTCACAGCAGGACAGTTTTGTGCTGATTTCCAACCCTGCTGAATATCAAAGTCCATTGGCCTTCCGATGTTTCTTTTCGCACTTTTATGCTAATTGCTGTTTGCTTTAGCCTCTAGCATCGTCCTTTTGTGCTGCAGCCAATAAGCCGGTGGTTCTCAACCTTGGCTGCACTTGAGAATCACCTGGGAATCTTTTTTAAATCCTGATTTCCGGGCCTCAGCCTCCGGAAATTCTGTTTCTTTGTTATGGGGTGAGGCCACAACATGAGTAACAAAGAAACAGAATTTCCGGAGGTCGAGACCCAGAAATCAGGATTTTAAAAAGATTCCGAGGTGATTCTCATGTGCAGCCAAGCTCGCCCATCACACACTTGCTCTGCAACCCTGGCCGTTGCTGCTGTGCTGCCCAGTGAGTGGTGTCCCCTCTGACCAGATTCTAATTTTCCAAATTCTCCAGTCAGCCTTTCTGAGGATCCATATCACAGCACATTTGTTCTAGATTCTTTTTCTGTTACACTAACGCTCTTTCCTGGCTGTCAGTTCTCTTGATTAGGAGTTTGATGCGCATCACTCATGGGTCTCATCTTGGTGTCTGAGGTGTGTTTAGCTACAGGTGTCCCATCTGTTTCCCACAGCCTGCCCCACTCAGGGAGCAGACAAGCCCTAAGGTTCTGTGAGGGGGCTCTCCATTGTCTCTGGGGTCACAGCCTTCTGGGACACTGTCTGACTCCTCAACCCTATCGCCCACACTCCCCCCCCTTCATCCCCCAAAATGCAGATACCGGTGCTCGCTCTTGGGCCAGGGGTGCGTGTGCATGTATGTGTGTGCACTGTGTGTGCTCGGGCGCATGTGCTGTGGGAAAAGACTCACCTCACCTGGGGGCTCCTGCTGCAGCACCCCACACAGTGATCCTTCCAGGGACCCAGGGCACTCGCGTCAGTTCCCTCCCCTCCCCCAGGGCCTCTGCTCCCTCCCACAGCCCTCCGTCTACCAGGCCTGCGCCTTCCAGCTTTAAGGCAGCGCACTGGTCTGGCCACCGTGGACAGCAGGGAGGCTGCGGTGACAGCCACCTCATCCCGTTCCCGTGTGCCTCTGGGCTGCTCATTCTGCAGCCTCAGCAGCTCTGAGTGACAAAGGCCTGTAGAGTCAGACACAGCCTGGGCTCCCCTTCCTCAGCCTCCATGTTCACAGAGTTAAAATGAGCGACTCTCACCTCACCGCAGAGTGACGTAGGAAGGTCGGTGCCGGGAGAACCTGCGGGCACCTGCTCAGTAAACGCGGGTCCTTCCCCTTCTTCCACTCACTGCGCCGGTCCTGAGCCTGGGCCGCAGTGGTGGCTCAGGCAAGTGGGCGCCGAGAGGCAGAGGGGCCGGCTGGGAAGCTGCAAGGACTGGGGGGGAGGCCAGTGGGGGGCTCTGCAGAGAGGAGGGGGCGCTGTGGGCTGGGTGGGTGGTGGAGCACAGGTGAGGCGAGTGTGGGATGCTGGAGCAGATGGCAGCATGCCTCACTTAGGGTGGGCAGTCAGGGACTAAAGCCCTGTGGGGCCAGAGATGACAGGACCTGTGCACGCCTGGCCATGGAGGGTGGGGACGAGTCTCCTGGCAGCAGCGACAGGACATTGATGCCAAAGCTCTGCTTAGCATTGCTCAGCCAGGACAGCCACCAGCGCCCAGACCAGCCTCCCACACTCGCAAAGGAGGGTTATAAAGGTCCCTGAAACACACTATCTGCCAGCAGAGTGTGTGTGAGGCTGCGGTGGGCAGTGCGGTCGGCACGGAGCGCCTGGTGAAGGAGGGAGACAGGGAGCGTGGCTGGGGCCCCACAGCAGGGAGGCCTCGGTGGGAACAGGGACCCAGGAGGTTTCCAGTCCCGCATTCTCCCACATATTTTGCTTGTTTAGGTGGGAGTTAAGGCTGATGTGATTCATCCATTAACTCGGCCATCATTAGCTCTGGTCCCCTCTGCACGCAGTCCAGGCCCTGCGCACAGAACGCACAGGGCGTCACAAAGAGATGCTAGTGGTTGGGGACACCAGTTTGGGACCCTAACATAAGACATAAGCAGGTCTGGTCCAGGAGTTGGGGGGGGGGGGGGGGGGAGGATCAGCCAGAATTGGTCGTCTGGCGCCATCCAGTGGCCACGAATGTGAACTGCAGATGCCCATCTTTTCACAAAAGAAAAAAGAATTGGGGCGAAAACCCTGCGTGTGTCACAGGCTGGTCCCTGCAGCCCGCTGCTCCCGGCTTCCAGCTTGTCAATACTATGATCGCTTCTTGCTTCCTTGGGATCCAGCCTATGGATCCAAGCCAGTTTCGCTGAATCTAATCAAGGATTAAAAATAAAATAAAAACCCATTCAAATTGCCAAAAGGCCGAGGTATTCGCAGGACGGGTGATCTAGCCTCTGTTCCCACGCATTTCTATCCTTCAGAGCAGGGGTCCTCAGACTTTTTAAACAGGGGCCAGTTCACTGTCCCTCAGACCGCTGGAGGGCTGGACTATAGTTTAAAAAAAAACTATGAACAAATTCCTATGCACCCTGCACATATCTTATTTTGAAGTAAAAAAACAAAACGGGAACAAATACAATATTTGTATTTGCCTGTGGCCCGCGGGCCGCAGTTTGAGGACCCCTGCTTCAGAGTCATTTCATCACAGCCCAGCCTAGTCTTTGAGGAGCGCAGCTTTGTGGCTCAGGCTGGCCTCGCCCTCTGGAGGCCCAGCCCCCTGGACTGGGCAGCTCTGGATAAACATCGGCAAACGCAGCTGCTGACACAGACCAACCCCTATTGCAGCAACGGTGCAGGGCTGGGGGACAAAGGCTGGCTCCCCAGGAGGCCAGAAAGCCTTCCAGAAGCAGAAGCAAATGCATGTGCCCGGCAAGGTGCAGTCAGGGCCGAAAGGAGTTCAGGGAGGGGCGGGCAGCTGTGGAGGGTCCTCCTCCCGGGGAAGGGGCTCCCCCTTATCTTTGTGCGACCGGGATCAGTGACTGAGGCTCAGGCCAGGGCCAGCCTGGGATCTGCACTGACCCAGCTCACAGGCGGGAGGACTTTGTCTCTAGGCCTTGAGGCCTTGAGGAGGGTGGGTGGTCCAGGTCTGTGGCTGGAGACAAGGTTTGCTGCTGACCAGGCAGGATGGAGGCTGGTCCTCAGCCTGCTGGCACCACACCCCAGCCACCTGCCACGAGGGGGGGGGGGGGGGGGGTCTGGTCCAGGAGGACCCGAGAATTGGTCTTCCCTTCTTCCCAGCCATCGCCTCTGCCGGCAGGCATCTTGCTCTCCTCTCTCTCCCTCATCTCTCTCTCTCCCTCATCTCTTTCTCTCTCTCTCTCTCTCTCTCTCTCTCTCTCTCTCTCTCTCTCTCTCTCTCCCACCCCAGTCCCCCCAGTGCATTTCCACTGAGGTGTGCTGCCCCCTGGTGGCCACGCCCGGCAGGCGCCCCGGCCCCCGTGCTCCCCGAGCAGGTGCGTTTCTCCGGGCGGGAGGTTCTGGGCTAAATCCGTGTCCGCTTCCTGCCCCCCCCGCCCCCCCGGTCCGCATGGAGGCCGCCGGCGCGGGAAACGGGCTCGGAGAGAAGCGGCTGTGCCGGGGCCCCGGGACCCTCCGCCGCGGGAGCGACCCACCCCCACCCCCCAGCTCCCCCCTCCTCCCCAGCTCCCCGGGCTGGGCTGGGACGGCCCCTCCGAGGGAAGGGCGGGCCGGCCTGTCCGCGCTCCAACGGGCAGCGGGGCTGTGCCGACCTCAGCGGGTCGCTCGGGACCGGCCCTCGGCGCCTGAAACGCCCCGGCTGCCCCGCGGGACGGGCTCCGGCCCCAGCCCCGGCCCCGGCCCCGGCCCCGGCCCCGGCCCCAGCGCGCTCGGCTCTCGCCCGGCCCCGGAGGAGGGAGCCCCGCGCACGCGGCCCCGGCGGGGGCGCCTCCTGAGCTCCGGCCGCGCCCCGTCCAGCTCCGCAGGCTGCGGGGGCGCCGGGTCCGGGCGCGGGGGCCCCGGGGATGGCGGGCCGGGCCCTGCCGAAGTCCCCTGCCCCGGGCCTGCTGGGCGGCAGGGCCCCCCACCCCCACCCCAGCGGGGGTTTCTGCCGGGATTTCCCTCTCACCCCCGCTGCGCGCCCCCGGACAGGGGCGGGCGGTGGGGCATCTCTCGGCTCCCCATCCCCTCCCTCCTCGGCCCCTGCCGCAGGCACCGCCGCCCCGCTCCTCCCCGGGGCTTCGGGCGGCCGCGTGGCAGGAGTGCAGCTTTACAACCCCCGCGCCCCCCAGCGCCCTCCTGCCTCTCCCTCCCTCCCTGTCACCGAGGGCCATGCGCCAGGGCTCTTCCCCACCCGCCGGGCTCCCCGTTTCTGCGGAGCTGGTCCTGAGCACCCACCTTCAGGTGGGGACCCGGCCCAGGCGAGACGGCGTCACCCAGGACTGGCCCTTTAGGGGGTTCTGGATTCAAGGTCAAGACTGTGTAGAGGCCACAAGCATCAGCAGAGTGTGGCTGCCCCCAATCCTGGTGCCACCAGCCCCGACGGACCCCGCCAAGCCCACAGGAGGTGGGGATGCATCCGGAACACCGCACTGAGAGCATGGTGCTATGGCTCTGATACTGGGATGGGTCCTGAATGGGAAATTGACCCAGAAAAGTGAAGAAATTATACTAAGCCTTTCTGCCCAAAACCCCTGCCATCGCTCCTTCCAGGGTTCCACCATCACAGTATTGACAAAGGAGGCACGAGCATACAACAGAGGCAAGACAGTCTCTTCAATAAATGGTGCTGGGAAAATTGGACAGATACATGCAAAACGATGAAACTAGACCACCTACTGACACCATACACAAGAATAAACTCAAAATGGGTGAAAGGCTTAAATGTAAGTCGAGAAATTATAACAATCCTAGAAGAAACCACAGGCAGCAGAATCTCAGGCATCTCTCATAGCAATGTGTTTACGGACACATCTCCTAGGGCAGTGGTCGGCAAACTCATTAGTCAACAGAGCCAAATATCAACAGTGCAACGATTGAAATTTCTTTTGAGAGCCAAATTTTTTAAACTTAAACTATATAGGTAGGTACACTGTTATTAACTTAATTAGGGTACTCCTAAGGCTTAGGAAGAGCCACACTCAAGGGGCCAAAGAGCCGCATGTGGCTCTCAAGCTGCTGTTTGCCAACCACAGTCCTAGGGCAAAAGAAACTAAAGAGAAAATAAACAAATGGGACTACATCAAAATGAAAAGCTTCTGCACAAGAAAAGAAACCAACAAAACAAAAGGGAGCCCACTGTATGGGAAACATATCTGGCAATGATCCATCTGATAAAGGGTTAATTTCCAAAATATACAAAGAACTCATGCAACTTAACAAAAGGCAGACAAACCACCCAATTACAAAATCTCCGGAGTGGACGTAAGATGGTCAAGAGGCATGTGGAAAATGCTCAGTCTCTGAAGTTATTCAGGGGAAGCCAGACAACCTTCCCTAAAGGCAAACGCAATCACCCCACTCTCCCGCACCAAACTCCCAAAGGCTTCCCCATCTCCTAGGGAGGCCCAGGGTCTTTACCGCAGACCCCTGGGTGTGGGCCCTGTTTGCCTTCAGCTCCACCTCAGACCACCCTTCAGTTCCTGCGTCTCAGATAGCATGCTCCCTCCCAACACTGGGGCTCGGCACGTGCTGTCTTCTCACTTGGTGTAAGTTCTCCCTCCCTTATCTTACTAACTCCTATTCTTTCTTTAGAGCTCAGCTTTGCGGAGGAAAAGGGGCCACATGCTAACGACTGGCTCAGGGGAGGCCTGTGTGGCAACTTTGCAAACTCAGCCCTAAAATAACCACAAGGTTTTAGTAAAACTTTTTAACTAAAGCAGTTTATGGTGGGTAGTCATGTCCTACACCAGCATCCTCCCTGACAAAGGTGAAACTTTAGCCCAACTGAGCCTGTCTATCGTCTTTTTGCATCTATGATAACATATCTTTGGAATGTCAAAGTAATTTTCCTTTTCCTGGACCCCTCAAAGCACAGGCATTCTGCAGAGACCACAAATCCCCTCATTGTTATTGAGTTCACTTTTGACTGTTAACTGTCATATACCCACCTAAGTGAAAGAAGTATGTGAAGCCTGGCCAGTGTGGCTCAGTGGTTGAGCATCAACCTATGAACCAGGAGGTCATGATTCAATTCCCAGTGAGGACATATGCCTGGGTTGTGGGCTCAATTCCCAGTGTGGGGCACACAGGAGGCAGCCCATCAATGATTCTCTCATCACTGATGTTTCTCTCTCTCTCTCTCCCTCTCTCTCCCTCTCCCTTCCTCTCTGAAATCAATAAAAATGTGTTTTGAGCCCTGGCTGGTTTGGCTCAGTGGATAAAGCATAGGCCTGCGGACCTAAGGGTCTCTGGTTCGATTCCAGTCAAGGGCATATGCCTGGTTGCGGTTTGATCCCCAACAGGGGGCATGCAGGAGGAAGCCAATCAATGATTCTCTCTCATTGATGTTTCTATCTCTCTCTCCCTTCCTCTCTGGATCAATAAAAATATATTTTTAAAAATGTTTTGAAAAAGAGAAGTATGTCTATCATTTTGTTTTTTATCAATTCCGACAGGTTTCCCCACTTTGCTTTCTCCAGCCTCCCTAATCAATCACCAATGGATTTCATATAACCCACATTCGTTTCCTCTTTTGATTGTGATGCATAAAATAAGGTGCAAAACTGCCATTCTCTGGAGCATTATCTCAATCCGTTGAGATTTTGCTTCCTGGCAATTGTTGACAGTTTGACACAAACTCCCCAAAATTCTTCATAGGTTAGAATGTTTCTCACGTTGACAGTGTGTGTCATTTCCTCGAGAATGCCTTCCCTCTGGCTCCCAGGCTAGGCCAGCTTCCTTCACTGCACGACCTTACACAGCCTGGTTTCACTCCTTCGGGGCACCAGCCCCCTTTTCTAGGGTCTTTATTTGTTCATTATCTGCAGGGGAAGGACACGCCTGTCTCCACTCCGCAGTGTATCTCTGGTGCCTAGCACAGCACGTTGTAGATGCTCAGTAAACACGTTGGATGACATTTTAAAGTGCATGTTTACTTCCTCAGACCCTACTATGCATCAATTCTTGTGTGTGGACCTTGAGAAAGAAGATGCCTATTAAGAAGGGCTCCAGTGGCTAACTGGGCTAAAATTTAATAACAGAGCCTAGCAGCCATTTCTACATAGGAGCCTTTCTCACCAACTGCACTTCAGGGTGAGCCTGCACTAAGCTGTCTACCTGCACCGTGTTTCTGCCATCTGAGCCAGCCCTTATAAAGGAGTTCGCTATTTTAACCAATAGGACTGAGATTTCCTCATCCAATCAGAGATGCATATCTATCTCTCCCCCCCATCAGCTTCTTCATTGACCAATCAGAACAGCTCCATTCTAACCAATCAGGACAGTACCTTTTGAACCAATCAAACTGTGAGGTTTTAGAGTCCTCATTTGCATGATGATGAACCAATCAGGAATCAGGAGTGTGGACTTCTGTCTGTATAAGCCAGCTCCCTTCTTGTCTAAGAGTGTACTCTTCCTTTCCACCAAGATTTTATGCTGTGTTTGTAGATTCCCTTTCCACTGAAGGAGAGGAAAGATGAAAGAGAAACACCAAAGATATCTCACCAGAGCAAAGCAGCATGGAACAGTCCAGTGCAGGGCAGAACAGAGCTGTCTAACTGGAGAGGGGCCTAGCCCCAGACTATTTTCACAGCCGTGTTGTGTCACAATTGAGCTGTTTGCACTGAAATTGAGCTGTTTGCACAGAATAAAGTTTCCTTCTTTGCTGCAGCCTAAGTTGGGGATTCCTTTGGTGTTGAATTGATGCCATCAACCTTCAGTCGCTATGTGTTGGACCCTAAGATGGTCCAGAGGTAAGACAGATGCTGGATCTCAGGGAACTCCATGCAGGTTAAAAGCAATGGATAGGGTGTTGATTATAAAGACAAACTTCTGCAACAGAGAAGTGGCTATATGAGAAGAGCAACATGCTTGAGGAGTCAAGTAGAGGAAAGACAAATCAATTCCATACGGGGAAATCAATTCAACATATATTTTTTTAAAAAAATATATATGTTTTTATTGATTTTAGAGAGAAAGGAAGAGGGAAACATCAATGATGAGAGAGAATCATTGATCGGCTGCCTCCTGCACGCCCCTTACTGGGCATCAAACCTACAACCTGGGCATGTGTCCTGACCTGGAATCCAACGGTGACCTCCTGGTTCATAGGTTGATGCTCAACCACTGAGCCACGCCGGCTGGCTTATCAATATATATACACACACACACACACATATATATATATATATATATATATATATATTTATACATAAGCTTTATTATAGTAAGAAGTAGTTATTACAGTGAGATCTGCAAACATATACAGGATTATATTAAAATTCATATAGAATAATATTTACATTTTTAAGTTACAACTTTTAAGTTAGAAGGTGAAGTATAGCTTAAGTTTTACAACAAAGAAGACAAAAATAGAGTCGACAGTAAAAATATATCTGTTCTTGATACAACATGTGGAAACTTTCGTCAGAAAGCTATATCTTCTTAATCTGATTGCCCAAATCACTAACATATGGATGAATCAGTGCCATTTTTCCCGAAATTCGTTTGGCAGGATCATATACTAACATTTCCAAGAGAAGATCCAAGCATCTTCATCCAAGTTTTTGACATGGGATGACAGGCTTCCTGGTTTCCCCTGGGGAATGTATTCTTAATGTCCTGTAAAGACTCCACTCTGGCCACACATCATGGTTGGGGGTACCCAAGGCTCTGAAAATTCTGCGTTGATCAATTCCTGAATCCCGATGGAAAAGCGGTTTCTTAGTTGCTAATTCTGCAGATACGGTGCCTATACTCCAAATGTCAACTGGAGTCGGATAGTGAGCTGACCCCAGCAACACTTCTGGAGATCTATTAGTGTGACCACCCCTAATAGGTATTCCAAACGCTCTGGCAAGGCCCAAATCAGCCAGTTTAATTGTTCCTTTGTCATCAATCAATAGATTTTGAGGTTTCGAGTCTCTAGGACTCTTCTAGAGTGACAAAACACAATCCCTTATAGGATTTGGTACAAATAACTCAACAGGTGCAACTGACCAGGAGGGATAGAATCCAAGTATTTCTTTAGATCCATGGAAAGGTATGCAAAGATGAGCTATAACCTGGAATCTTGCATGAGCACATCTTGAAGACTGACTATATTTGGGTGACGAAGTTCTTTTAACAGAGAAATTTCCCTAATTGCTGTTTTAGGAACCCCTTCCTCTTCACTTTCTAGTCTGATTTTCTTCATGGCTACTGTTTGACCTGTAGTTTTGTGTCTACCCCTACACACAACTCCGTAGGCACCGTCTCCAATTTTCTCTATTTTGGTATATAGTCTTCCATCGTCAATCAATCGCTATGGCTACCACGCCGGCGTCGCTCTGTCCTTAACTTCCCAGGCCCGGCTTGAAGCTAAGCGCCCCAACAGGTATCGTGAATGAACATGATTCTAAAAGTGTTTTAGGTGGCGAGGTCACTGTCAGAACTTCACGGGAGAGGGAAGCAAGACAGCACAGCACGTCCCACCACCTGCACAGTCACGGCGCTGCTGGGGGCGGCGGTGCGCACCGCGGCGGCGCCCGCTCTCCGCACGGGAAGGCGCGGGGAGAGCGGCCACTCCGCCGCCCAGCGCGATGCCGGCGCCGGGGATCGCGGGCCGGCGCCTTCCCCCGACCACCGCCCCTTAAACAGGAGGGGGTTCCCCGGCGAGCCCCGTGAGGAAAGGAGAAGAACTCACTCCCCGCTCCGCGAGCAGCAGGACGGTTTCCACGGAAACAGTCACTGGTTCCCAGGCCGAGATCTCGCGGGGCTTGAGCTGCGGAAGTGACGTGACCGCTGCCTGGCCTTCCGGCGGCTCCCGGCGCCCACCCCAGAGCGAGGCTCCTTCCCGCGCGGGCCGCTCGCTCCTCGGAGCCCGGGGGAACATGGCCTCGGCCCTGGAGCAGTTCGTCAACAGTGTCCGGCAGCTCTCGGCGCAAGGTGAGGCCCGGCGGCCCCGCAGCCCCCGCCGCTCGTCCGAGCCGGGGCCCGGGGCTGGGCTCGCGGCTGCGGCGCGTAGGCCCGGACGGGATCGGCGCGGCCGAGCGGGAGCCGCCCCTCGCGCGCTGGGCTCCCGGCCGCCCGTCCTCCCGGCCCGGGGCCTCCGGGACCTCCCGCTCCCCCGCCCGCACCCCCGGACGCCCCTTCCACCGGCGCTGCGCTTGACACTTGGGGGCGGTGACTTCCGTTGGCCGCCTGCGCGGGCGCCCGTTGGCCCCGGCAGCCTCGCTCGCCCGCGGTGATTGGTGCCCTGGCGCCCGGCCCGCGGCGCCCGGGGAGCCTGTCCTGGGAGCCCGGGCTGCAGGCCCCGCGGCCGGCCGGCGCCCCGAGCCCCCGCGCCCGTGTTCGTCCTGCGGAGGCCGGACGAATTAATCGTCGTGCTTTCGGGTTCATTCATCTCATCACGATGGACCCCGGGCTCTGAATTAAGTAGTTCGCTGCTGGCTGGAAGGCCCCTGTCACCCTCCCGCGTCTTCAGCTGTAGATAAAGTCAGTCCGCATCCCACGGGGCGGCAGGGCTGAGAGGAGCGGGGGAAGGCGCCCGTCCTGGGGCGCAGTGGCTAGTGCTCGTGGGGTGTAAGTTCGGGGCGCCGCGTGGCCGTGGGCAAGTCCCCTTCGGGGCCAGTCTCCCCACTTCCCTCCGCCCGCTGCTGCCGGAAGGCCCCCTGTGCAGCAGGGAGAGGGCCGAGCGCGGGGCTTCTGTCTCCCGTCCCGTGTGTTTATAGACGTCAGGCTCGCAGGTGAGGCACAGGCTTTGAGTCTGGGAATGAGGACGCCGCCATTCATTAGGGCACGGACACTCCGTTTCTGTTTTCGGGGCCGCAGCGCGTAGAAGGTTGGGTTGGGACCTGCCTCGTTCACTTCGTGTACAGGCCACTGCCCTCCTCTGGCAGTGGAGCCTCCAGAGGCGTCACTCACCTGAAGCTCTGCCCGCATGCTCTGTGCGCGGCTGCCGGGCGGAGACAGGACAGAGGATGCTGCCGCTGCTGCCCTCCACGCGTGCACCGCCCCGCGTGCACCAGTGCGTGTGGATGAGGGTCTGCTTTCTCTGCTCTCGTCCAGAACTTCTTAACATGGAGCTTACATGAAGGGACAGAGGAAATTTCACTGCCTCATCTCTAGCTGGGCTCATGTCAGTGTGCCTGTGACACTTTCACTTACTGTGGACTCTCCCCGGCAGTAGTTGACTCTCATGATTTCATAATGGCCCAGCTTTTAAGTCTCAGCTCGGCATTGATTATTTAATGGGCTGAAATGCTAATTTCTGGGTGTTTCAAATCATTGTAAACTTATTTCAAGTAGTGGGTTTAAAAGGGGGCGATCATTTAACTGGAAGATGATGCTGCGTATTCATACAGACCAGTGAGGTCTTTAATAAAGTGATAGTGAGTCGGTCTTTCCCAGTTCAACTTGTATTATTGTCTTGAAAAATGATACCGAATAGATCATGGAAAGACAGCTAATGAGGTTTGAGAGTATCTATGGTATGTCTGTTATTAGAATAACCTGTTAAAATTGGTAAGCTAGTTCAGAGTACCAATTTGGGCCTAATTAGATTCTATACTTTTGTTGTTATAACATTGTGATATAAGAGAAAGAAAAATGGGTCTTAGATTCATCAAGCTGCTTGTTGATTGATTGGCTGCATAAAAACTATTATTAAGCTGGAGAAGGGACTCTCTTCACCTGAGTTTATGCTGAATTACCTACTCTCAGGTGATGGGGAGCGGACAGATAGCCTACCAAGTTAGCCTCGGGAAAGGAGGGTGGGTGCGGGTCCGGGGAAGACCAGGCAGACTGTAGAGCAGAGTGTGAGGCAGGTAGAGGAGGACATGGGGGAGAAGCGTGAAGGGAGGAATGCTCAGCGCGGAGAAAAGGAGGTGTAGAGGCACAAAGGTGAGAGGACAGGGAGTGTTGATTGACTTTTTTTTTAATATATTTTATTGATTTTTTACAGAGAGGAAAGGAGAGAGATAGAGATAGGGAGTTAGAAACATCGATGAGAGAGAAACATCGATCAGCTGCCTCCTGCACACCCCGCACTGGGGAAGTGCGCGCAACCCAGCTACATGCCTTTGACCGGAATCGAACCTGGGACCTTTCAGTCCGCAGGCCGAGGCTCTATCCACTGAACCAAACCGGTTTCGGCTGTTGATTGACTTTTGAGCTTGTCATGACCACAGACGAGGTGTGTGAAGGGAAGTAGCAGGACACAAGGCTGGGGAGGCACAGACCAGTCACTGGGCTGACGCACATGGACGTCTTAAAACCACTGGGGTGATTTGGTTGAATTTTTCATTTAGAAAGACCACACAGGTGCCAGTGTGGAAGATGGGCTGGAGGAACAAATGGGCATTGAGAAGGGTTATGATGTAGGTTAGATAAGAAATAAGGATATGAATTAAGTCAGGGGACAGCGAAAGGAAGTAAAAGGAAATCGTCTTTGGTGACATTTGGATACAGAGAGGGAGCAGGGAGTGGTAGTGATAGTGTGTGTACTTTTCTGGCTTGGGGAGCCAGAGGAAGGAATGGAGAAACTTTCAGGGGGCAGAGGGATGTGGGCATCTAGTTCATTTCACTCCTCTGGCCCTTCTCCGTCCTCATCTGAAATGAAGGCGATACAAAGAATAATCTTCAGGTATTTCTTGCTCTGGGGTATGAAGTCTGGTTGTCCTATCTTTGGTTTGGTTAGTACTGTAACTGAATGACATAGTGTTATTCCTGTTTTTCAGGGCAGATGACTCAGCTTTGTGAGCTGATCAACAAGAGCGGGGAACTTCTTGCAAAGAACTTATCCCATCTGGACACTGTGCTTGGGGCTCTGGATGTACAGGAGCACTCCTTGGGCGTCCTTGCTGTTTTGTAAGGGACAGCTTCTCTGGTGGTTTTGTGCTTTCTGAAACTGAACTCTGTGCACTTTCTGACTTTATTTTTTGGTGCAGGAAGTAAGCCATGTACACAACATGGAGCTCTTGTGCACAACTAGCGTCATGTCATGGTAGTTACGTTTCACTTACCCCTACTAATTGTTTTTAACTCTTGTTTATATTTATACACATTTTGAAGTTTATTTTAAAAAATGAATGGCCATCTCACTTGTGGGCACTAGAGTTTGTATTTATCTGAATCCTTTATGTATGTCGTCCCTTGGGTCGCCCACATTTCCTAGTTGGAATTAAGTAGGAGGAGTGCTGAAGCATGGCAGGGCGGTGTGTACTGAGTGCAATCACCCATGCCCAGGAGCAACATTGCTTTGAATTCTCTTCAACTTTTTATTAAATATATATTTTTACTGATTTCAGAGAGGGGGAGAAACATTAATGATGAGAGAGAATCATTGATCGGCTGCCTCCTGCACACTCCCCACCAGGGATCCAGCCCACAACCTGGACATGTGCCCTGACCGGGAATCTAACCATGGTCTCCTGGTTCATAGGTTGACGCTCAGCCACTGAGCCACATCAGCTAACAGGTTTAAGCTGTTTGAGATCAAGTTAAATAGACTTGTTTTAATTGGGTTCCTTGTAACTCTGGGTACCTTACAGTAGAATTACTTTTCTCTTGATGTTTTAGTATTAAAATTGGGAAGTTAAGGTTGTCGTGAAAGTTGTAACAATATAAATAAACTGAGAAGAACTAAGAGCGAGGGTCTGGCTTTACTTGGACTGGGATTCCTGAGACAAAGGTAGGGTCAAGAAGAGAATTTAGAGAAAAAACTCAGGATGAAAGGGTCTAGAGCAGGGGTGGAGATCCTTTTTTCTGCCAAGGGCTATTTGGATATTTATAACATTTGCGGGCCATACAAAATTATCAACTTAAAAATTAGCCTGCTGTGTTTGGTCAAACATTTAACTCATCCCTAATGCCTTGGCAGGGCCAGACCAAATGATTTCATGGGCCGGATGTTCCCCACCCTTGGTCTGGAGCTTTGCTCTGCAGTATAGTAGCCACTAGCCACATCTATGTAAATTAGTTTTAAAAAGTTAAAGATTCAGTTCCTCAGTTGCACTACCCACATTTTTGCAGAAAGCTCTGTGGGATGCGCAGGCTAGGAAAGGCTTCCACTGTCTGTGTTCGCCGATTAAAAGGACAGTGTGCATGCTATACCTTTTTTATTCATTGGGGCTTCCCCCCCTTTTTAGCATGCATGTTTTATACATACAAATTCACATGTATGTACGGGGTGGGCAAAAGTAGGGCTACAGTTGTGAGTACACAAAACAGTTTCTTCTTGTATTTAAGTAAAAGAAAACCTGCCCTGGCCTTGTTTCTGAGTACCCCAGATTTGAATTATGTTCTTCCATTATTAGGTATGGGGTCCCAAGTTTCATGTTTTTATTTATAAAATGGAAATGGCAATGCCTTATTAATTTATTGTGAAGCCCTGATGAAATTGATTCAGACATACTTGATAATGGGGAAGGAAGTACAGTGACAGATAATGTTAAGTCAAGTAATACTGAACTGGATAGAAGTACAAATTGAAAGATTTTAGAGAAATTGTGAATAGGCAAAACTATCCATTTCATTTTTCTTGAAATTAGTTTCAACAGTTCATTTTTTTACTAAAAAGAAGAGCTTGACGTTTACTTGTAAGCAGTGCCTTAGTGGAGGTAGCTTATGTGATCTCTTCCCCCAAACCTGTCTTCGAACCTTCCGTCTCTGCCCGCCCGCCCCCCCCCCACCAGAGTGTTTATCGTGGGCAATTGAAAGGCACCGTCTGCCAAGGGCATCAGGATGGATCACCTGAGTCCTCCCTCTTCCCAGCACCTCCAGTTCTTCCCATCCTGCTCCTCAGCTAGTGCTTTCTCCCAGAGGGACCCCAGCATCGCCCATCCTGGCCGTAGCCTTCTGTGGTCCACAGCTCTGCTTCCTTGTCCGCTCAGCCTGTTCTCTTCCGGGCAGGAAAGGCAACAGCTGGCTTTTAAACTGAGTCAATAGTCCTGACCGCATTGGAACTGAAAAGAAAAATATTTTCTTAAACTTTTGGTTATAAGTTGATATTGAGTTCCTTCACAAATACTAGGAAGACCTGATATTTGGCCCCATCTAATGGAATTTTTCTTTTTTTAAAAAAAAATATATTTTTCATTGATTTCAGAGAGGAAGGAAGAGGGAGAGAGAAACATCCATGATGAGAGAGAATCATGGATTGGCTGCCTCCTGCAAGTCCCCCACTGGGGATCGAGCCCACAACCCGGGCATGTGCCCTTGACCAGAATCAAACCTGGGACCTTTCAGTTCACAGGCCACACTCTATCCACTGAGCCAATCCAGCTAGACTGGAATTTTTCTTTTTAAAAGCTGTTCTTTTCTAAGCATAATTTTCTTTCTTTTTTAAAAAATCTATGTTGTGTCTTGATTGTGCAAAAAAACAAACAAAAAACAGGCCAGGAAAATCTCATAGATCCTGTTTCTTACTTTTTAAAAATACTGAGACACATTTAATTCACAGAGCATTGGAGGTAGGATGGATTTCTGACCTCAGTTGCTTCTACATTTTTACCCTGTGAAATATCAAGATAAATTGATTTTTTCCCTTTATTCCAGATTTGTGAAGTTTTCTATGCCCAGTGTTCCTGACTTCGAAACATTATTCTCACAGGTTCAGCTTTTTATCAGTACTTGTAACGGGGAGCACATTCGATATGCAACAGACACGTGTAAGCTAAACTGCATTTTGCTATTTTCCATTGAATATTTTGCCTGTCTAGTCATTTATATTTTTAATATTTTGTTATTGTATCTAGTTGCTGGGCTTTGCCATCAGCTAACAAATGCCCTTATGGAAAGAAAACAGGTAAGCAATCTTATCCAAATGTTTGTAGTTCTGTTATAGCATACTAGGTGGGGTCCCTCGGCCTGGCCGTGCCCTCTCGCAATCTGGGACCCCTTGGGGGATGTCGGACTGCCGGTTTCAGCCCGATCCCCTCAGGCCAGGCCAAGGGACCCCACCATTGCATGTACCGGGCCTCTAGTATGCATATAAGATCTTTGGTTAATCTCTACCTGTCCTCCCCCCCTCCCTTTCTCTCTGAGATTCATCAGTCTATTCCTTGTTTCCATGCCTGTGCGTTATGTGTCTGCCCCCTGGTGGTCAGTGCGTGTCATAGGGAACGGTCACTTAGGCTTTTATATAGATAGATAGATATCTAACTTAGACAATAATTAATTTGTTAAGGTTCCAGGTTAGTACTAAGAGTCCTACCACTTAGATGCAGCTGGTCCCTCCGCAGGTGTAGACTCCAGTGTGGGGAGGCCAGCCTGGGAGGCTGCAGCCAGTGCTAATGGTTTTGGAGCTCCCATTCTAGTGTCCTTTGTGTGATAATATGCTGGGTTTTGTTTGCTAAAACTTTTAAAACTTTTAATTGTAACATAATTTTAGCTTTATAAAGAGTTGCAAGAATAATGTAAACAATTCCCATATACCATGCACCCAGATTCTCCAGATATTAATATCTTACCACAGTTGCTTATCCTTTTCTCTCTCTTTTTTCCTGAGCCATTGGAAAGTAAATTGCAGATAGGATGGCCCTTGAGTGTTGCCTAAAATATAGGACATTCTCTTATATAACCACAGTACGAAGATCAACAGCAGGAGATGAACATTGATATCATTCTTTAACAAATATACTGACCTTACTCCCATTTTGCCAGTTCTTTATTAATTTATTTATAACAAAAGAAAATCGCAGTTCGTGGGTTGTGCTACATTGTCACACAACTTTTCCTTTAATCTGGAACAGTTCTTTGGTCTTTAATTTTGTGATATTGACACAAGTTATAATTTAGGTGTTTCTCTTTTATTTGAAATTGAACTTCAAGACTAGTTGTTTGAAGGAGACTGAAACAGAAATAAGCGGTTGGTATTTGTAGGAGGACTGAGTAAGTGGTGGTTTGAAAGAGAGGTTAAAAAACTGCCAGCAGCCTTTACTGAAAAACGCTTTACAGTCATTCAGCACTTCAGTCACAGCTCCTGTCCAGAACCTGGCTGTGCCTCCCTGAAGCTCAGCCTTGTTATTTATAATCAGGGCAGGAAAGGCCCCTTTATAACTGGCCGTCTCAGCTTCAGGCGTAATTTATTACCCGGTAAGAGGTGATGTTGGAGAACGTTTCCAGGTGATGCCCAGCGACCCGAGGGGAAAATGTCAGCGTCCTTGAACACAGTTACGTTTACTAAGCGTAGGTTGGCATCTGTTTTAAATGATTTGTTTATTTAGATGTAAATATAATGAACTGTTGAGAAAGTAATGTTGCTTTTGATTATTTATCTTCATTGTGAAAAAGGCTCTATGGTTTTAAAAATGGTTCTGAATTACTCTAAATATCACAAGAACCAGCGTAAGGAAACATTTTCTGACTGAATTGGGACAGTCCTGAAAGAGTATGGAAACCTCATGTTGTCATTCAAGGAACCTGTCAATTAGTGTTATTTTTTATTTGTAAGTGACAACCTAAGATCCAATGTGCTGCCATCTCTGAGAACTTATCTGAAAGATGTCATTTCTGACAGCCCCTGCGAGGAATTGGCATCCTCAAGCAAGCCATAGACAAGATGCAGATGAACACGAACCAGCTGACCTCAGTACATGCCGATCTCTGCCAGGTAAGCGGCAGGGTTAGACCAGGTCGGGGTGGAAGGTTGGCGGTAGGTTTGCTCAACATCAGATTGGATAAATGAAGGCAGTTTGGTGGAGACTGATATGTCCTAGCAGTTGGAATGTATAGGTACCTCTATCTATAGAAAGAGAATTTTCAACAGTTTTTGGATACAAACTATAGAACAGTGCTCAGCTAGTAGGCTTGGTAGAACAGAGTAATTAATGCTTGTGACATTTAAAAAATACCAAGTTATATTCTTTTTTAAGGAATTTTGGAACCTGAGAATAAACACAGGTAACTTTACACCTTAAAATGTTATTTGTTTATTTTATTGCGCATGGTTCAAAATCCAGCAGGCAAAATGCAGTCTCCCTACCACCCTGCCTCACAGCCACCTCTCTCTCCAAAGGCAGCCATTGTTAGCAGTTTCTTGTTTATCCTTCCAAAGATATTTTATGAATGTACAAGCAAATATGTCTATTTTTTCTCTTTTTTTTATTTAATCTTCACCGGAGGAAATGTTTTTATTGATTTTAGAGAAAGAGGAAGGGAGAGAGAGAAACATTGATGTGTAAGAGAAACATTGATCGGTTGTTTCCCATTCACACCCAACCGGGAATCAAACCTGTAACCTAGGTATGTGCCCTGACTGGGAATTGAACCCGCAGCCTTTCAGTGTACGAGTTAGTGCTCCAACCAACTGAGCCACCTGGCCAAGGCTGTCTCTTTTTTTATACAAATTGTAATAATTTGTAGGAATAAGTATATACAGTACATTGCTTTTTGCTTCCCCCCCCCTTGCTTTTTTCTACTTAATGTATCTATTTTTTTGTTGTTTTGTTTTGTTTTTGTTAATTCTCACCCAAGGATATTTTTCCATTGATTTTTAGGGAGAATGGAAGAGAGAGGGAAAGACAGAGAGAAACATCGATGTGAAAGAGACACATCGGTTGGTTGCCTCCTGCACGCGCCCTGACCAGGGCCCAGGCCGGGGAGGAGCCTACAACCAAGGTATGTGCCCTTGACCGGAATCAAACCCAGGACCCTTTGATCTGCAGGCCACTGAGCCAAACCGGTTAGGGCAATGTATCTTTTTTTTTTTAATATGGTTTTTTATTACTGACTTTAGAGGGAGAGGGGGAGAGAGAAAAAACATCGATGTAAGAGGGTCACATCGATAGGCTGCCTCCTGCACACCCCTTATTGGGATGGATCCCTTAACGGGTATATGCCTTGACCAGGAATTGAACCAGCAACCTTTCAGAGCATGGGACAACTCTCAACCAACAGCCACACTGGCCAGGGCTCTACTTAATGTATCTTAGAGATGGTTCCATATCAGTGTTTTATAGCTGCAGAGTATTTCGTAATATGGGTTTACCCAGTTCCTATAGGGTATTGAGATTATTTCCTTAATGAATAACATGGTTTGTGGATTATTTTAATCACATGTTCTAGTTTCAATGAAGGTGTGCTTTTCCCATTTTTTCTTCTTTTTACCTTTTAAGAAACGTTTGTGCTTGGTGTATAAAATACATAAAGTGCTCTAGTAGTAAGTGAACAGCTAGCTCAGGGAGTTGGTACCTTTGTCTACACCTGTGCCACATCACCCACATACAGGACGTTGCCATGTACTTGCACAATTTCTTACACTTATGTAAAGGATTTAGAAATTGAAAAAGTATAATTAAAGAAAAAACTTCCATTTTTAATCATAGCATGCTGATCTATTTCTATGTGATTAGTTTGTGCATCTGTAAACAGAATGGTTACTAAGTGAATTGTTAGCCGAACTTTAATTCATTTGTGGAGTACTGAATCTCATAGTTGGTTCATCTTTTATAAAGAAGTGCTATTTTTGCCCTAACTGGTTTGGCTCAGTGGATAGAGCGTCAGCCTGCAGACTCAAGGGTCCCGGGTTCGATTCTGGTCAAGGGCATGTACCTTGGTTGTGGGCACATACCCAGTAGGGAGTGTGCAAGAGGCAGCTGATCGATGTTTCTCTCTCATCGATGTTTCTAACTCTCTACCCTTCTCCCTTCCTCGCTGAGAAAAACCAATAAAATATATTTTTTAAAAAAAGTGCTATTTTAGCCCTGCTGGTGTGGCTCAGTGGTTGAGCGTTGACCTGTGAACCAGGAGTCAGGGTTCAATTCCCGGTCAGGGCACATGCCCAGGTTGCTGGCTCATGGGGGGCGTGTAGGAGGCCATCGATCAGTGATTGTCTCATCATTGATATCTCTCTCTCCCTCTCCCTTCCTCTCTGAAATCAATAAAAACATATATTTTAAAAAACAACAACAAATGCTACTTTATTCTGAATGCTTAAGAAAGCAGAGTAATATGTTGATATGCAGACCCTTTTAATCAATAAGTTAAATGTGAAAATGTAAAACAATATTTTCTTGAACTTGTTGGAGTCTATGAATCTGCTGCTTCTGCTAAAGCTTGCCAGAGTACAATTAAAGTGACAATTTAATACAAATATGTTTTCACAGCTTTGTTTGCTGGCAAAATGCTTTAAGCCTGCCCTTCCATATCTCGATGTGGACATGATGGACATTTGTAAAGAGAACGGAGCCTACGATGCAAAGCACTTTTTATGTTACTATTACTATGGAGGCATGATCTACACTGGGCTGAAGAACTTCGAAAGAGCACTCTACTTTTATGAGCAGGTAATCTCATCTCTAGGGGTGTTTTGGACTTGTGTGGTCAGAGTGCCCACCTGGAGCAGATTGATTTCAGGCTCTGAGTACCAGGTGGAGGTCCTGTCAAAGACCGCTTCTCAGTGACCATGTGGACTAAGCATGTCAAACTCAGGCTAACACGGGCCAAATAAAAACAAGTTGTTAGTGTATGTGGCCGCAAAAAAAAAATAAATAAAAGCTTCAATTTTCATAGAAACGTAGGTTTATTTCGATAGAGACATGCTGAATACAAAGGGCTGAAATAAATGAGTCCTCGTTAACATAAAATAATAGAACATTTTAATAAAAATTAATATTTTGTCTTGAACATTAACTTACCAGACACTGAATAACTGCACAAATTAATAAGCGTCACACAAACCTATTTTTCTTGCTCTCTGAAAGTGAAATATTTCCTCTTGCGCACACCAAACAAGTCAGTACAAGACTAATGACGTGACAGTCGGCTGCTAAAATATTCGCTGCTGGTATTAGTGGAGAGAAATGGTGCGCCTGCGTGTAAGGCGTGTGAGGGAAATGAATGCAACACTATTATAGTAATCATTAGCGAATGTTGTAGTTCGTTATTAATAAGTATGTATAACAGGCTATTGTAAAAATTATGTTACAAAATTTTTATTTAAATGTTTCTTACATACCATTATATTGGCTGGGCCTCAAAAATATTCGTGTGGCCCGCATGCAGCCTGTGGGCTGCGAGTTTGACGTGGTTGGTGCCCATGGTGGTGGTTTGCTCCTTCAGTTGAAGGGCATTGGCCGTGGAGGGAGGAGCGCTGCTGGTGGGGTCTGATCCAGGCTTTGCCACTGATACCATCTAATCTGGCTTCCATTGTAAACGTCTCCACCTGCATCGCTTCCTTTGCACATAGGTAAGAGTTTGAACTGGATGATCTTTGAAGTGTCTTGTTCTAAAACCATATGTGGTGTCTTAAGTTTTATTGTAATAAGTAAAATATTCTCATGGTTGAAATTCAAAGGATATTAAGTATGCACAGTGGAAAATCCCTGCCCCTGTGTCTGCCTGTAATGGCCACTGGAGTATGTAGTGGGACACTGCACAGCTTGGTGCAGTAGTCTGGAGAGGTTTCCTTAGCGTCTGAGAGGGAGAATGCAGTGCAGAGGGGCAAGAGTAGGTGTCCAGCTCTGAGTACACGAAACAGTTTATTCTTGTATTATTACTTATTAATTATTGTATTAACTTCTACATGAACTGTAAACATATTTTTGCCCCATCCTGTATTGGCTAATTCTAGTATTTTAAGATGTTTATTAGATGTCAGTTCTTATTTTATTCATAGCACATATTAAAATAATAAAGGATATTTAAACCTTCAAGGAGCTTACCATTGAGCTGAAATACTAACATTTAAATACACACGCACACATCTGTGACTGAGCATGCCTCCGTGAGTGGAGGTTGACAAGTATCACCAAGAGAACCTAGGGAAGGGTCACCAGAAGGCAGGTAAAATCTTCTCCAAGAGTACACAGTCAAAAATTTCCGTTCTGCCCAGCCTTGTGGCCCAGTGGTTGAGGGTCGACCCATGAGCCAGGTCTCGGTTGGATTCCCAGTCAGGGCACATGCGGGGTTGCGGGCTTATTCCCCAGTGTGCTTGCAGGAGGCAGCCAGCTGATCGGTGATTCTCATCATTGATGTTTCTATCTCTCCCTCTCCCTTCCTCTCTGAAATCAATAAAAATGTATATTTTTTAAAAATTCAGTTCTTCAGAAAATTATAAACACACTTGATAGCCACTGAATGCATTATCATTGTACAGCCCAGCATAAGTGATTAGCATACTGATCTAGAAATAAACTTTTTTTTTTTTTAGAGAGGAAGGGAGAGGGATAGAGAGTTAGAAACATTGATGAGAGAGAAACATCGACCAGCTGCCTCCTGCACACCCTCTACTGGGGATGTGCCAGCAACCAAGGTACATGCCCTTGACCGGAATTGAATCTGGGACCCTTCAGTTCGCAGGCCGACGCTCTATCCACTGAGCCAAACCGGTTAGGGCCAAACTTTTTATATTTATAGGTGGAAACCTTTTACCTGAAAATATAGTTATTCCCTGATTAACCCTAAGGACAAGCATTGTTTAGTATTAGTCTACTCCACGCCACTGTATGTGTTTTTTGTTGTTGTAAGTCCTCACCTGAGGATATTTTTTTCATTGAGTTTTAGAGAGAGTGGAAGGGAGGGGGCGAGACAGCAAGAGAAACATGGATAGAGAGACACATCCATTGGTTGCCTCCTAGGGCCAGGGATCCTTCGAGCCTGCAGCTGAGGTACGTGCCCTTGACTGGGATCAACCTGAGACCCTTCAGTCTGCAGGCCAACGCTCTATCCACTGAGCCAAACCGAATAGGGCAAGCCACTGTATTTTAATAATATATATGCCATTATAGATGGTATTAGTACCTTAATTTCAGAAGGTGATACCGATTATTTTACTGCTTCAAAAAAATTCCAAAAGAAGGACGTACATATTGAAAAAAATTCAGTATAGCATTGTATAAAGCAAAAAGTGAAAGCATCTTCATCTCCTCATACTGCACCACAGACTGGCCCAGGTAGTTGACTAGTCCTCGATGGATAGAACGGAGAGTTGATTCTGTTCTTTCACTGCGAAGCAGGTTGCAGTGGGGGTCGTACTTGTATTCTCGTGTGCTGAGGTGACTCTTTCGGTAGATAATCTCAAAGAAGTGCCTCATAGGCTCAGTGGTTTGAGTTTTGATGTGAAATATTGGGTTGATTGGGTGTGATAGTTTTCAGTTCTTAACCTTCACAAATCCAAGTGAGAAAGTGAAAAGGCAGCTGTAGAACGGGACAAATATTTGCAGATCACGTTTCTAAGGGACTTTCATCCAGAATATACAGAGACCCCTTAACAAATCAACAGTAAAAACAAAAATTTCTAAATGGACAATCAACTTGCATAAACACTTCTCCAAAGTTATACAAATGACCAATAAGCATGTGAAAAGATATTTGTCAACATTAGTCATCAAGGAAATACAGATCAAAAGCATTCTGAGACACCAATTCATACTTGCTAGGGTGACTGCATTAAAAAGACACCAGTAATGATAAATGTTAGTGAGGTGTGGAGGATTTGGAACCCTCACAGTTGCCAGTGGAATTATAAAATGGCACAGTCGCTTTGAAAAAAGAATTGGGAATTCCTCCAGTGTTAAACATAGAGTTACCGTGTGATGCAGCAGTTCCACTCCTAGGAATATATACCCAAGAGAAATGAAGACAAATGTGCACACAAAAGCGTGTACTCAAGTGTTCATAGCATCATTATTTAGTGGCCAAAGGTAGAGACACCCCAATGCCATCAACTGAGGAGCAAATAAACAAAGTGTCACACACCCATGCAGTGGAATGTCACCCAACCGTGAAATGGAATTAGGTGTCAGCAACATGGGTGAACCTTCACCAGTGAAGCCAGTCACAAAGGCCACATATTTATGATGCCGCATTAGGCTAATCCATAGAAACATAAATAGAACAGCGATTGCCTGGTGTCGAGGGGAGGAAATAATGGGGCATTGCTGCTGGTGGAGATGGGGCTCCTTTTGTGATGGGATGGAATGCTCTGAATTAGGTAGTGGTGAATATACTAAAACCACTGAATCGTATACGCTAAGAGGGTAAATGTTTATGTGAATTATATCTCAATAAAGATGTTATAAAGAAAATGGGACATTGAATGTAAGTATTGTTTTATAATTCAAGCAATACCTGTAGTTGATTGTTCTTCCCTGATGCGGTGTGCTGTCTTCACATTCAGTATTCTTCTCTTGCTCAGGCTATAACTACCCCTGCCATGGCGGTCAGTCATATCATGTTGGAATCATATAAGAAGTATATTCTAGTTTCTTTGATATTACTTGGAAAAGTACAACAGCTACCAAAATATACATCTCAAATTGTGGGTAGATTCATTAAGGTGAGTTTTTAAAATAAAACTGATTTCTTAAGTCCTTAAGGAAATGGAAAGATACATGGTTGTATAATTTTATTTTATACTGATTTAGCTCTCCCACCAGCTTCAATTTAGCAGACATTTGTTAACTGTCTGCAGGGAGCCTGGGAGCAGCAGTTCTGGTAGAACCCCTAACATCACTCCTATTCATACACCTTCTCATCACCGATTGGAGCAGCATGTTTCTCAGGAACCTGTTTTCAGACTTATAGCTGTAGGTGTTTGAGCTCCAATAAGGGTTGATTTTTTTCTCTTCATTACAATTTAGTGAAATGCTGGAAAAGCAATGCTGACTTATTGAGCTCTCTATTGGCACATGCTGGGAGATCGTGTGAAGACCACGGTTCTGCTCACGAACTTGTGTGTTCCTTGAGAATCCAGCTTTGGGACCACATTAAAAATAAATTAACTCTTTTAAAAAATATTTTGAAATGCGTGCTCATGATTTTAAAAAATTTGAACAGCCCTGGCTGGTGTGTTTCAGTGGTTGAGCATCAACCCATGAACCAGAAGGTCAGGGTTTGATTCCTAGTCAGGGCACATGCCCAGGTTGCAGGTTGCAGGAGGCAACTGATCAATAATTCATCATCGATGTTTCTCTCTCTTTTTCCCTTCTCTCTGAAATCAATAAAAACACATTTTAAAAAATGGAACAATTTAAAAGATTGTGAGGTGACAATCTTTTTTTTAACACAATCCTCACCCAAGGATTTTTTTTCCATTGATTTCTAGAAAGAGTGGAACAAAGGAAGGGGAGAGAGAGAGAGATGAATATTGATGTGTGAAAGACACATTGATTGATTGCCTCCCACGCGCGCCTCTACTGGGGCTAGGGAACCTGCCACCAAAGTACATGCCCTGCCCTTGACTAGGAATCGAACCCGAAACCCTAATCACAGCAAAACCAGCCAGGGCAGGTCACAGTCATTTTAATAACAGTTTTACCCTGTTTGTCCCCATACAAAAGTCAGATCAGGGTATCAGTTTGAAAGTCTTCCTGGTGAGAAGATGCTTATGTGGTCTTGAAGAGAGCCCGTGCTCTCCCCCTGAGAGCCTGTCGTGCTTCTCAAGCTCTGGGCTGCCTGGTCACAGGTTGTCGTTGGCAGCAAGGTGGGTAAGAGATCCCATGGAAGAAGGAGGCAGGATAGGGTTAGGGTTGCCATTCGCAGATCATTTTGGAGAACTCCCGTGGTTCCGTTAGGTGGCCCTGTTTTGGAAGGAATGCTTTGATTTTTTAAATTTTATTTTAAATATGCTTTTATTGATTTTAGAGAGGAAGAGGGAGGGAGAAAGAGATAGAAACATCAGTGATGAGAGAGAATCATTGATCAGCTGCCTCCTGCACACCCCCTACTGGGATTTGAGCCCGCAACCCAGGCATGTGCCTGACCGGGAAGTGAACCATGACCTCCTGGTTCATGGGTTGACACTCACCACTGAGCCACACTAGCTGGGCAGGAATGCTTTTCTAAAGTGGCATAATTCCACACGCATTAGTAGTTTATTTATGATGGTGTCATAACTGGTTGAAAAGACCACAAACTTCAAAAGTAGAAATATAGGTTTGAATCCAGTTTGCGCCTGTGCTCATGACCACATTTTTTGGACCTCTGCCCAGTTTTCAAGGATAATGTGTGTGAGGTAAAATACCTAAAGCAGCTCAGGCCCTTAGGTCCTCCGCCATCATCAGTCGTCTTGCCCATCTTCCTTCTTAGCTAAAGTAGCCGATTGTCCCATGGCCCCTGGGGAGGTGTATGTGGGTGAATGAGACGTGAGAGAGAGTTGAGAATAATGAAAATTCTACCTTCTTTCTTCCCAATAGAAAAAGGAGCCACTGATAGGGGGAAAAACAGATGTGTGTGTCTTTACCAAATGCAGTGCGCTTTCGCCTGCTGTGCAGTTATTTGTTCTGTACCACAAAGTTTTTTTTTATAATAAATTACTCCATAGTGAAAATGTATCCTTGGTCTTCACTGAGCATTTGTTGGGTAGGTTATAATTTGTTAGGTAACAGTAAAGGGTATTGGATGTACTTGCTCAAAATACAGTGCCATGTTTTGTTTTGCTTCCTGAATAAATTTTACTTCTCTAACATTTTAATCTATTTTCCCCCTTTAAACCTTAGCCTCTTAGTAATGCATACCACGAGTTAGCACAAGTATATTCAACCAATAACCCCTCAGAGCTCCGAAACCTGGTGAACAAGCACAGCGAGACGTTTACTCGTGACAACAACATGGGGCTGGTGAAGCAGTGCTTGTCCTCTCTCTATAAGAAGAACATTCAGAGGCTGACCAAGGTGAGGCACGTGGCCCTCGAGGCCGTTCCCGTCTCCCGCGCTGCTGCCCCCTCCTCTTTCCCTCTGGATGCTGAAGAAGCAGGTGCAGGGCACAGGATATTTGAGACGAGGAGCCGCTGGAGAGGAAGACGGGCGGGCGCTGCGGCTGCTTTGGGAGGCAGAGGAAGCTAGCCTGAGGGCAAGCGTTCCGTGGGCAGCTGGGGGCTACACGTAACAACGCAGATGAAGTCCTCGCGAGCAGCCTGGGCCGCTCGGGCTGTGCTGATGTGACGGTCATGGCCATTCAGGCCAGAGGTGAAGGAGCTGGGTGGTTGAACTCTAGAAGATAAGTCAATTATATACTTTTGTGTTCAAAGTGATGGTTTTTGTATATAGAAAATTTTAAAAGAAAAATGAAATCCCATGTGAGCTAGGAAGGCATAACTGCAAGGAATAGGAAACTGACTAAGAGCAGCTTAAAAAATAGAGTATTGTTTTTTCCTTTTGAGAAGTAGTCTGGTCAAGCTGGTTCAGAACTGGTGAGAAGGTGCAGCTGTCTGTGTGTGCGCCCTCTGCCTTATGTCAGCAGCGGGGTGATGGCGGAGAAGCGGAGGACAAGAGAGAATAGGGTGTGTGTTGCTGGGAGGGCCAGGGCCCAGGTGAGGGGGGAGCGGAGGAGGATCTGACTGTGAGGGCCCAGAGGAGCTGGAGGGAAATGATGAGTTGGGCTGGTCGTGGAGGCAGCGTCAGACCGCACGGAAAAGAGGGAGGGAGGTGAGGAGTGGCCACCGGACAAGGAAAGGAAGCGCCCAAATACCAGGGAGTAGCTAGCTAACATGAGGAGGTCAACAGAGAATTTGTAGCAAGCTAATTTGTAAGAGGAAATAAAGAATGTGAAAGCCACTAAAAAAAAAAAAAAAAGATAAAAAACAAATATTAACTTGTCAGCCGGAGGAAAACCAACTTGACCCACAGACAAAAAAGACCGGGATCTAAGGGACTCAGAATAACCAGCAGCCTGGTTCTCCCCACAACATTTCCTCTTTGGTCCAGGGGCCAACAGAACCACTCTAAGTAGATCCCTGTCTCACCAGCAGGAGGTAGAAGACCAGCACCCCATTTGTGACTAGTACTTGAGGTTTAAGTAAAAGAATCTAAATATTACCAAGGTTAAATGACAGTGTATTTTAAAAAAATTTAAGTGCAGAAAGTAAATAACAGTTAAATGAGGAATTAGAACTTAAACAATCTAGGAAGTAGGTAACTCTGCAAAAACCATCAGTTAACGGTGTGAAGCAGTCAGCCCCAGTCCAGCCCTGGGAAGTAAGCTGGTAGTTTCGACTCTGGTTCGGATCAGATCAATCCAGAACATGAGTTTGACCACATGAACAGGAAGAGCCTCAGGTGGTCAGCCAGGGCCGGGGCTGTGGCTCAGTCTTGTATGTGCTGACTCATGGTGGATTGGGGTCCGCTGGGCTGGAAAGCACTGCCCGGGGGACAGAGAGGAGGGACAGTGTCATTAAAGGATGTGTCTAGTCAGAAGGTTAAGTCTTTGATGGTGGCTGTTAAACGCCTTGGCATTCTGTCCTTATGCCAGAATAACAGACGGGGAAACATCTAAGGTTTTTCTACCCAGCATGTCTCTTTCCTTTCGAAAGTCAGAAAATAAAAGCTTTGTAAGAAGTCTCAACAGGTAGACTGTCAGTGACAGGAGCCATGTCCCATAGTATTGCTGTCTAGAACGCAACTAGGGACAGGTTATCACGTGGAGGTTGAATCTACTCCATGTTAGCATTTTGATGGAAGTTTTCCTAGACTCCTCTTCTCCATCTTCTGTCTCTATGCCTATGTGGGAACTCCCAGTGTAGTGTGATTGGGATCATATTCTTCATGCTGTTTTCTACGCTGCTTTTTTTGTTCAATATGTTTTAACCCTCTTTCTTCCCTGGCAACATAAGCTTCTATCACAGTACTGTGTCAGTAACAGTAGTCTATTGTACGGTGGATCGTAATTCATTCAACCAATCCTCGACTGATGGGCATTCCGATGGCAGTTTCTAGTTATAAGAACATTGATAGTTCTATGTATTTAGAAATGTTCACTTTTGAATTTTCCTTCGTGTTAAGCTACTTATGTACTTAAAATTAACAATTTTATTTTCTTAGGTGCTATTCTCCAAACTAAAGTATATGTAGATTTTTTTGGTCAAGAATTTTTAAGATCAGAGTTTTAACGTGTCCTGCTCTAAAAATGCCATTATTATAAATATTGCTGATTTTTCTTTAAGGAGGGGGGGTGGGGCGGGGACTCTTTTATTTATTTTTTTAATGTATTTTTATTGATTTCAGAGAGGAAGAGAAAGCGGGGGCGGGGGGGGGGGGGAGAGAAAGAAACACCAATGATGAGAGTCATTGATCAGCTGCCTCCTGCAGGCCACACACTGAGGATCCAGCCTGCAGCCTGGGCATGTGCCCTGACCAGGAATCGAGCTGTGACCTCCTGGTTCATAGGTCCATGCTCAACCACTGAGCCAGGCCAGCTGGGCAGGAGCTCTTTTAATTTGTTCTTGGAAGAGATAGTTTCATCATGTCCCAAGCAGAGCAGTGATAAACACTGGTTTTTGAAGGATTCATATTGATTTAGTCAGTAATAAGTTTACAATACAAAATTCAAAAGATAGAAAAATCCAGTTCACATATTCCAGCCTCCCCTTTCTCTTTACCCAGAGGCCACCCAGTGTTAGCAGTTCCCAGGGTACCAGATTGTCTGTGCATGTACAAGAGTGCTCTCTCTCCCACTCGCTCTCACACACATTGTTTCCCTTTCTTTTACATACATGTTAGGGTGCACTGTTCTGCATCCTCTTTTATATTTAACAATGTACATATCTTGGATTCTTTTTTGATTCATAGAAAAGTCTCACTTCTTAGTTTTTGTTACAACTGCATTGTAGTGCATTTATATAATTGTGCTGTGCTGTTCTCTGCTGATGGACCTATAGGTGGTTCCAGCCTTTTGCTGTTGCAAACAGTGCTGCAGTGATAACCGCGCGCGCCTGTCCTTTCAGACACAGAGGCTGCGCTTCTGGAAGTCACTGCTCTGGAAAGTGGTTGCCAAAACCACTGGGCTCATCTGTGTCAAGTCCTCTCACAACAAAGGCATTCTGTGCAGCAGTGGGTAGCACTTGTCCAGTGATTGAGTAGAACCCTAAACACATTGAATAAAATCTATTTTCTCAGTAGTTTCTACCTGTGATTAATTCTGCTTTTGAATTTCAGACCTTTTTAACACTATCATTACAAGATATGGCAAGTCGTGTGCAATTATCTGGACCACAGGAGGCAGAAAAATATGTCCTGCACATGGTAAGTGTGCTTTCGTTGTTAAAACTTATTAGTGGATTTCTGTGTTTGTGGAAGTAACAGGTGTTCATTATGGAAAATGTGAAAAAGGAGAAGGGGATTGGGGAATGTCCAAAGTCAACTTCTATGGACATTTGGTTTATTTCCTTAATGATCTATGGGTTTCTCTAATCATAGTAATTATAATGATTTCTAGGGTGCATCCTGTTTGTGCTCATGTCAATTTTTGTAAACATTTAAAACACTCATGAAATTTTTTTTTCTTTATTGATTGATTGATTTCAGAGAGGAAGGGAGAGGGAGAGAGATCCAGAAACATCAATGATGAGAGAGAATCATTGATCGGCTGCTTCCTGCACGCCCCCTACCAAGCCTGCAACCTGGGCATATGCCCTTGACCGGAATTGAACCTAGGACCCTTCACCACAGGCCGATGCTCTATCCACTGTGCCAAATAGGCTAGAGCATCATGAAATATTTATGACATACAAAGAGGCATAAAGCCGCGTTACTCAACATACTAGTGCATGATAAGGTTATGAACTTGGGCCCATATGGAGGTCAGGGCCATCACCGTCAGAGTCCTGCTCAGGGATGCAGTGTGCTCAGTGACAGCACTGACTACGGTCTCCCTTGAGCCCCTTCTGCACTTAGAATAGTGTTGCTATAGAGGGTGCTAGAACAGGCACTCCTATGTGCAGCACCCAGCTTCAGAAATCAGATATTACCAGTATACCTGACACCCCTGTGTATCACTTCCAGTTGTATCTCCCCACTCCATTTTTGGATAAGCATCATTTAGTTGACTACATGGTAACCCACTGAGCTGATATACTGTAATCTACCTCCTGCTTAGTTATGGAGATACATGGCTCTACCAGAACAGACCTGTCCTGGCCCAAGACAGCCGGTCTGCAGGAAGCTAGATCTGCATGTTCTGCTCTGACCTCTCCTGTGGCTCAGAAGCCTGCCACATCAGGATGAGGAGGAATACAACTGTTTTCCATTGGATAGTGGAGTAGTTTATTCCCATAGTCCAATTTGCAAATGTTTTGAGATTTTTTTTCCCCTTCAAAACACTCATCCCAAACAAAACTTGTCTGACTTAACCAACCTGGGAGTGTCTGCTAAGGGCACCTTGCTAACCCTGTGGGAAGCCACAGAGCCTCCCAGGGGTAAGAAGAAACACATGGGTGGTGATGACCCAGCCAGGACATAGGCGTCAGCAAAATGCTTTGAGGGGTCAGAGAGGGGGACGGGTTTTGAACACTGCATAACCAACCCAGACACAGCCTGTCAGCCCTGGGTCCGCAGAGGGTGTTTTGTCTGCCAGTGGACATTTGGCAAGGCCTGCAGACATTTCTGGTTGCCCCCGCTAGGCTGTCCCTACTTGCGTCTAGTGAGTAGAGGCCAAGGATGCTCTTGAATGTCTTAAATGCATAGGAGAGCCACACAGCAAAGCATTCACTGGCCCAAAGTGCCAGTACTGCCGAGCTTGGAAAAGCCTGACCTGGGTGTTAGTCCATGAGGGCGTGATTTTGTTTAGAGCAGTTTGAAATTCAAAACAAAATTGCGGGGAAGATACAGAGATTTCCCATTACCCCCTGTCCCCACACAAGCACAGCCTCCCCCATTGTCATCATCCCTCACCAAAGTGGTGCATGTGTTACAGCAGAGGAGCCCACATGGACACACCATCGCCGCCCAGAGTCCAGGGTTTGCGTTGGGTTCACTCTTGTACATTCTGTGGGTTTGGACAGTGTGTAACTATACATACCCGTCATTATGGTCTGACCCGGTAGTGTCCCAGCCCTACACGCCTGCTGTGCTCTGCTGTGCATGTCCTCTCTCCAGCCCTGGCACCCACTGACCCCCTCCCACAGCTTTGCCGTCTCCACAAGGGCCTCTGGTGGGACTCACACAGGGGCAGCCTTCCCCTGGCTGCTTCCCTCAGGATCTGCAGGGCTTGACAGCTCATCTGTTTGTATGCTGAGCAACAGTCCATGGTCTGATATAGTCCAGTTTACTCATTCATCTTGGTTGCTTTCAAATATAAATAAAACTGCTATAAACATCCTTGTACAGGGTTTTGTGTGGACATAAGCTTTTGACTCGATTTAGTAAATACCAAAAAGTGTGATAGCTGGACCATATGGTAAGAGTGCCATCGCCATACCCAGGGCATCTAGGATTTCTCCTGTGTTATCTTCCAGGAGTTTCATAGTTTTACATTGACCTTTAGGTCTGTGACCTGTAGTTTCTATGGAGGGTGTAGGTCTGTGTCTAGGTTCTTTCTCTGCATGTGGATGTGCATTTGTTTTAGCTCCCTTTGTAGAAAAGGCTGACTTTGCTAACTACTTTGTTCTTTTCAAATCAGCACGGAGATAGGTATTTTGAGTTTCTTCTCTTTTTCTTTTTTCTGTAACTAGTATAGCAAGCACTGGTTTGTGTGTTTTGTTTTTTGAATAAAATAATAAAAACAAAAGATAGGCCACTGTGGTCTGCATGACATCAGTAAGCAAATGGTGATATCAGAGCAATGTGTGCCCCAGTGTGTGTTGCCATAATTTGCAATTCGGCTTAACAGTACACCCAATCTGTATTTGCATTTTAATAGTATTTAAGCTCTCTGTACAGTGTTTTGCATGTATTTATATGGTTCTTGGGGGGGGGGGGAAATGCTATAAACTGACAAGTCTGAAATTCAAATATGTTGTTCCACTGAGACAGGAAGAGTAGGAGTTTGAAAAGATGGAAAAAAGGGATAATTTTTTGGAACCAATAAAACTTGTTGCTCATGAGCAGAACTCAGTACTGCTGTGCACTGAGAATAAAGCCCGTGCCCGTTTGTGGAAAAACAAAAAGAAAAGGCTGACTTTGCTTGATGGCATTGCCTGTGCTCCTCTGTCAAAGACCCAGTGACTGTGTTTATGTGGATCTATTTCTAGGCTCTTGATTCTGTCCCACTTATCTATTTGTCTTGGTTACTGGAGCTTTATAATCAGTCTCAAAAGTCATGTAGTGTCCGTCTTCAAACTTCGTCCTCCTTTAATATTGTATGGCTTTTCTGTGTCCTTTTATCTCTCCACATAAACTATCTCTCCACATGGTCAGTTTGTCGATATCTGTAAAATAACTGGCTGTGATTTTGATTGAGATTGCATTGAATCTATAGATCAAGTTGGGAAGAACATCTTGATAATATCAAGTCTTTGTAGCCATGAACATGAAGTAGTTCTCAATTTATTTAGTTCTTTGATTTCCTTCATCAGATTTTTGTAGTTTTCCCCAGATAGATCTTACAGATATTTTGTTGGATTTATTCCTAAGTATTTCATTTTGGGGGATAGGGATGCACATGTAAATGGTATTGCTTTAAATTTCAGGTTACACTCGTTCATTGCTGCTTTATACAAAAGCAGCTGCCTTCTGTGTATTACCCTTGAATCCTGCAGCCTTGCTGCACTAGTAATTGCAGGAGTTTTGGTTGGTGGGGGTGATACTTGCAGATTTTCTGCATAGATGATCATGTCATCTATGACCAAAGATAGTTCTCTTTCTTTTTCACAATCTATGTATATACCCCTTTTTTTTTTATCTCACTGTGTTAGCTAGAACCTCCAGTGCAGTGCTGCAGAGGAGTGTGTGATGCCTCGCTAGGCACCTTGTGGGAATCTTCAAGTCTCTCACCAGGCGATACTCGCTCTAGGTTTTTTGTGGATATTTTTCATCAGGCAGAGGAAATTCTCTCTCCCTAGTTTACTGAGTGCTTTTATCATGAGTGGGTATTGGATTTTATGAAATGCTTTTTCTGCGTATGTTGATTTGACCATGATCTTTTTTTAGCCTGCTGACATGATGAGTTAACATCAGTGTTTTACCAGCCTTGCACACCTGGAATAAATCCCACTTGGTTTTGGTGTATAATTCTTTTTACATGCTGTTGGATTGGCTTATATGTTGAGTATTTTTGTATCTATGTTCATGAGAGAGAGTGAACATTGTAAAACTTTTCTTGTAATATTTTTGTCTGACTTTGGTATTAGGGTAATGCTGGCTTCATAGAATGGTGTGGGAAGTGTTCCCTCTGCCCCTGTCCTCTGAGAGAGATGGTAGACATTGGCCTGACTTCTCCCTTCCTCGTCTGGTGGCCTCACCAGGGAGCCTTTCTGGGACTGGTGCCATAAAGTAAACCTTTTATTGATGTGTAGCCCACGTAGGGAAGAGTGCGACCAGCACCCAGGCCCTGAGCCAGAATGCTGCCAGAACCCAGGAACCATGCTCATGCTTCCAGTCCTGTCTGGCCAAAAAGGTTATTATTGTCCTGACTTCTCACATCCTTTTCTAGTTGTGTTTGTTTTGAGCTTTGTCTGTAATAATAAAAGCATGATATGTAAATAAGACCGGATGACCTTCCAGACGCAGCTGGGGCTGCGAGGGAAGCCCGGGTCCTGGGTGCCAGAGGGAAGCCGGTGCCAGCAGCCGGGGGAAGGGAGGCCTACTCTTGCAGGAATTTCATGCATCGGGCCTCTAGTATAAAATATAAAATGAAACATACAGTATATACTTTTGGGGATCTGGCTTTTGTGCTTAACCTGAGATTCATACATGGTGTTATATGTAGTTTTACTAGTAGTTCATCTATTTTCAGGGATCCACGGTATGAGTATACCCTTCCATTCTAATTAGATGAACATGGTTATTATAGAAAGTGCTGCTGTGGTGGACCTAAGTCTGCATTTCAAATATTTGGATATATTCCTTCCACTTTTTAAAGAGGCAGCTCTCTGTGGTCACTTGGAGAATTAGGCAGTCTTTTTCATGTGTGTTGGACTGGTTGCTGTATCACTAAACAGGACTTGTCCTTCCCAAGGCTAGAAAGGAGCAGGCCGGTGTAGGGAGCTCAGTGACAGATGGCTCATTGTCGCCACCCTGTGGAGTACTTTTGTTAGGAATAACAGTACCTGTTTGGGACTTCTATTGGCTTCTTGCTTTTTAACTTCATGGACAGGATTTGGCTGTGAGGATCAATCAAATAAATACCTAGTCATTGGTGCAACTAAAGAACATAGACCTTGAAGCCACCTTGGAATCAGCATTGGCAGAAACATTTTCTTGAAGGACCAGAAAATAATTTCTACTGGGATAAAGCAAAAATGTGTTAGCATTTCAGTTTTAAAACGCAAGGGCAATGTCAATGATATACAATGAAGCTAATGTTTAAAGATGCCAGGGCAGCCTTGGCCAGTGTGCTAATGGTTTGAGTGTCCACCCAGACACTGAAGGGTCCCGGGTTCAATTCCCAGTCAAGGGCACATACCTGGGATGCAGTTTCCATCCTCAGCTCGGGCATGTGTGGGAGGCAACCAGTCGCTCTCTCTCTCACATCAATGTCTCTCTCTCTTTCTTCCCCTTCCTCCCTCCCTTCCATTCTCTCTAAAAATCAATGGCATGTCACAGCTGGTTTGGCTTAGTGGGTAGAGCGTCAGCCTGCAAACTGAATGGTCCCAGGTTCGATTCCAGCCAAGGGCACATGCCCAGGTTGTGGCTTGATCCCCAGTAGGGGGTGTGCAGGAGGCAGCCGATCAATGATTCTCTCTCATCATTGATGTTTGTATCTCTCTCTCCCGCTCCCTTCCTCTCTGAAATCAATAAAAATATATTAAAAAAATAAAAATCAGTGGCAAAAATATCCTTGGGTGAAGATTAGCAAAAATAAATAAAGATGCAAGGGCAGTTTGAAAGCGTTATGCTAGGGGAAACAAGGCACAAAAGACACATATTGTCTGATTCCATTTATAGAAAGGTCTAGAAGAGGCAATTCCATAGCGCAGAAAGCAGGTTACGGGCTGAGAGGATAGGAGAGCAGGGAGTAACTGCTCAGTAGGTGTGGGTTTCCTTTTGGGTGATGAAAATGTTTTGGAATTAGATAGAGGTGGTAGTTTGCACAACACTGTGCATGTACTAAATACCACTAAATTATACACTTTAAAATGGTTAATGACTTTTACCTCACATGTAAAATAAAATACAAATAAAACAATGTATGAGCATGGATTTTTATGAGTGTATTAGTTTTACACACACCCCCCCTCCCCCCAGCATCTATAATGGTGCCTAGAACATTCTCAGAATTCAGTAAATACTTGTTGAAAAAACAGTTGTGCTTAAAATACACATATAAATGTATGTATTTATTGCTTTCTATGCTTTGCCCTGGTTATATTGAATCACTATAATTCCCATAGTGTTCAGGTCTAAACTTCTTCCCTGGTTTTTTTTCTAGATAGAAGATGGTGAAATTTTTGCAAGTATTAATCAGAAGGATGGTATGGTCAGTTTCCATGATAACCCTGAAAAATATAATAACCCGGCCATGCTTCATAACATCGATCAGGAGGTAAGCATGAGCGTCCGGTTTTGATTTTTGGATTGGTGTTTGAGATGTTGTGTTTGAAACACTGTCCCTGTGCTCCAGGGTAATTTTAGTATAAACGCAGGTAGTTCCCAACGAGCTCCAAGGAGCACTTTAGTTCCTCGAAAGGTAATTACAAAATGGGCTGCTTCGCCTCTTCAGGATCATTGGTTATAAGTGAATGGTGGGGTAGAGTGCCCATGTCGCTCACCAAAGCCTGCTCTGACTCCTCAGTCATCTGAAGGGTCTTACAATCAGTGTGATTTTATCCACACTCAACTGGCACCTGTGAGGTAGAGTCTCGTTGCTGTGGCCAAATGGATTCAGAGTTCCAGGTCGGGTCGGAGACCACCTGCAGGAGTGGGCTGGAGGGAGGAAGGCCGTCCCCCATGTGCTGCTCTGAGTGCCGCTGGTTCTGCAGACGAGTCGGGATGGTGTGGGTGGTCTGTGCTTCTCACCTCAGATTAAGGCAATGAATTGAACAAAGCCTTAGATCTCAAAAGCGTAAAAAGCAGACTTCGAGTTTTCAGGGTTTTCCCCACTTTGAATTGGAGATAAGGAACTGGGGAAGGATACTATGCATTGCTTGGTTTTTTTTGGTAATTCATTTGATGGCAAATGTCACCTGACATGATTTATATTTATTTATCCTACTCAGTGTGCATGTTTTTAGGTTTTACTGCAAATGACAGTGTGTGTGATTAGGGGGTGCTTCCCTAGGTCCTACTCCTAGGACTGTATTAACTTTCTGAATTCAACAGTTCTGGCTCCAAAGCTTGCCTAGCTCCAGTGGTTTCAGGTCAAGGGATTGTGAACCTGTAGCAACCACGTTAACAGTCGAGGTTCCCATTGACCTACACCTGCATACTAACCGTCTGTACCATGTCCATCCCACAGATGCTGAAGTGCATAGAGCTGGACGAGCGGCTGAAGGCGATGGACCAGGAGATCACAGTGAACCCCCAGTTCGTGCAGAAGGTATTTGATGAGGGCTCCCTCATTAACTAGAAGTGGGCTGGGTGGAGAAGGAGGGCAGTTCCCACATGAGGACTGTGAACTCAGTTTCAGGCTCAAGGTTCAGCTGCTGGGAGTTCTTGAAAACCTTCCTGAAAGTTCACAGAGACACTGTTGAGAGCGTTTTCATACTACAGACTGCTTAGGGGATGCAGAGGATGGTCCCTGGACTGGATTCCTCTCCATGCTCACGAGGGTCATGCTGTGCACAAAGAAACGGGGCCCTGTCCTCTGGGAGGCCCACAGGTGCTTGTTGGGGCCGGTGGGAAACTTGACAAGGGCCAGCATAAATGCACTGCCTCACTCTCCTTACAGAGCATGGGGTCACAAGAAGATGATTCTGGAAACAAGCCATCCAGTTATTCTTGAAACAAATGGCCGTCCTGATTTAAACAAGAGGAACTCTCACCATGGCCGGTAGCAACTATTAGAAGGGCAGCAGGGAGGACTACGCCTCTTTCACCTGGACATTAAGAAATTACATTTTGTTTTGACTTCTTCAGCCCCATGTGCTTTCAGAAAACCATTCTCTCTGCCAAGGGGAAAACAAACAAACTTTAAAGTCTGTTGTGGATTTATTTATCCTCAGATTAATGTTGTCATTGCATTAAATCTACCCTTTTGTTTTAAAGTACGTAAACATTGATGTGTCTTTTGTATCACTTTTTTTCCATCTGAAAAGTTTTTGAAAGCATTCATTTTGAACAGAAATTGATTTTAGAAACTTTTGGAAGATTTTGATCTAAAGTTGATATGAGAGGCCATAAGACAGAATATTTTATAATTAAAATGAACGTGCATTTTAGTAACTTTGCAGGCCAGACGTACGGATTGTGAATTAGAGAGATGCTGGTGCAGTGCTTCTGACGTCGGGTGTGTGCGGCACACGCTCTGTGAGAGGCGTTTCCTGCGTCAGGTGCCAGGCTGGCCCTCTTCCTCGGAGCGTTTCCAGCCACACTGGCAGCTGCTTCCTCATGGTTCAGGCCACTCCTCCGCAGAGCTCGAGGCCTCTGACGGTTCACAGATCTAGCAGGGAAGGGGGGAGCCTTTGAAAAGGGGATCAGATTAAACTAGAATTTGATCCCTAAAAAAAGTTTCTCACTAGCAACATCCACTTTTTTAAATGTGTTAACTTGTGTGGTCAGCCACTTCTCGTTGTTTACAGAAGGAAACTGGAACCTCATGAGTCACGTAAAAAGTGCCCCTAATAGAGAGGCTGAGGGGTCCTGTGGTCGTACGATAGCCATTCTGCTTTGCTGCTGACAGCAGCCACAGCGTCCATGCGTCAGTGAGCAGTGCCCTGTGTTCCCAAGGCTGGGCTTGACCCTGACAAAACTTGCGTCCTCCGGCTCACATGAGTCCTGTCCCTTACATCACAGTGACTTCACACCTGGCAGATTGCACATCTTCATCCTCCCCTTTTCACCCATCCCATCTGGCAGCCAGCAGAATGCTCTCTGTATCTATGACTGTTTCTGTGTTTGTTTGTTTATTGGGGTTACAGTGGTTAATAAAATTATATAGGTTTCAGGGGTACAACTTTATGTACATCCGCAGTTCCAGTTGGGTCCTGGGAGGAGGTGAGTGTAGCTCCTGCCTCCTCCACACCATCCTGGATTCTGACTACTTCACTAGTGAATGCCCTCCAGGACCCTCCATGTTGCAGGCAAGGTGTTTCTTTATAGCTGAGTAATAAGTATTCCATTTATTCATTCATCTATCAATCGACACTTAGGTTGCTGCCGTATCTTGGCTATTTTAAATAATGCTTCAGTAGACATGGGATGCAAATGTCTGTCCAAATTAGTGTTTCAGGTTTCTTTAGAGAAATACTCAAAAGTGGAACTGCTGGGTCCTTCTTTACCTCTTGTTACAGCTTTTGTCTTAAAGTCTATTTTGTCTGATACAGTGTTGCTAAGCCAGCTTTTTTGTTTGTTTTCATTTGCATGAAATATCTTTTTCCATCTCTTTACTTTTAGTCTTTTGATCTGAAGTGGAGTGAGTCTCCTGTAAGTTGAATATGTATGGATCTTGTTTCCTTGTCCATTCAGCCACCCTGCAACTTTGATTGAGGCATTTAAGCCATTTACATTAAAGTAATTGGTAATAGTATGTACTTACTGTCATTTGATTATGTACTAGAGGCCCAGTGCACAAAATTCGTGGAGGGGGGTCCCCTCAGCCCGGCCTGCACCTTCTCGCAGTCTGGGACCACTCGGGATGTCTGACTGCCAGTTTAGAGGTTAGAAGAAAACCTTGTGAGAGAAAAAAAACACAAAACCGAGGCCACTCCAGCGAGGGTGGGTTCTGAGGAGCTAGGGTTAACTTTCTGTGTGAAGATTCGCCAGGCCAGGGAAGAGGGGAGGAAGGAGTGAGTGTGTGTGTGTGGGTGGGTGTGCGCGCGTGCGCGTGTGTGTGTGTGGGTGTGAGAGACACCCCCAAAGACTGCAGACTCTCTTGTTCTAAAGCACAAAACTGCTTTCCCCACATTTATCGCATATCTAAACACAAACCATCATGTACTTCAAGCAGCATGTGTTAGGGAAGGAGAATACAGCCTTAAAGCAACGGGTGGGGGTGTCAGAAGTGAGTAACTCCTCTCGCCCCCCCCCCCCCCCAGCTGAAGCTCCTCGGGGGCCTGCCTCTGCGAATCCACAATTATCTCTTGGTGCGTGGGACGTTAGGGAGTGCAGCATTATCCTGGGACGGGGAGGTCACTGGGACTGCACCCGTGGTACTCGCCCCAAGTTTCATTTCCTCACCCTCACGGGTCACTTCACCCCACACTGATCCAGGTAATGGGGTCGGAGGTCTGCAGTTGATGCCTCCAGGTGGAGAGCATGCCACGGCCAGGTGGTCCAGCTCTGAGGCCCCTGCATCCACGCCCATCCCGCCAGTTTCCCACCTTCATGCAGCAGCTCGGGGTGCTCCACCCTGCTGCATGCCAGACTCAATCCGACTGGGTGCAGGGAGAGATCAGGTGGCTCCGTGGCAGGCGGCTCTGCAGCTAGCACCTTTGAATTGTGCGCCACTGGGGAGAAAAGAAAAGTCTCCCCAGAAAGAGTTTTTTCAAAAGCCTTCAGGGACCGGGAGGTTGGCTGGCCAGGGCCCTCCTTCCCCGGCTGCCAGCAGCAGCCCCACCTCCTGCCCACACCCGCCTTGGCCTGACGCCACCCACATCTGTCGCCACCCCCCCCCCGCCCCCCGCTGTTCCCTGATCCCCATCAGGCGATGGGTGCCTGCCCGCCAGGGGGAGTAACTGGGAGGTTGGCTGGCAGGCCCCCAATCAGGCGATCGTGGCGGTCAGTGTGCATCATAGCCACCAGTTAGTCTGGTTGTTCAGTCATTCTGCTGTAACAGTCGCTTAGGCTTTTATATATAGAGATACTTATGTTCTTTTTTCTCTTAAAGAAACCCTTTAACCCTAACAACCGGTTTGGCTCAGTAGATACAGTGTTGGCCTGTGAACTGAAATGTCCCAGGTTCAATTCTGGTCAAGGGCACATGCCCAAGTTGTGTGCTTGATCCCCAGTAGGGGGCGTACAGGAGGCAGCCAATCAACGATGCATATATATATATATATATATATATATATATATATATATATATATCCCTTTAACATTTTTTTGTAATCCTGATTTAGTGGTGATGATCTCTGCATTAGCTTTTTCTTGTCTGTGAAGCTCTTTATCTAACTTCAATTCTAAATGCTAGCTTTGCTGGGTAGAGTAATCTTGGTTATATATTGTTGCTTTTCATCCCTTTGAATATTTCTGCCAATCCCTTCTGGCCTGCAAAGTTTCTGTTGAGAAACCAGCGGTTAATCATAAGGGTAACTAACTGCTTTTTTGTTGCTACTTTAAGATTCTCTCCTTGTCTTTAACCCTTGGCATTTAATTACATTGTCTTGGTGTGGACCTCTTTTGGATCATCTTGTTTGGGACTCTGTGCACCTCCTGGGCTTGTATGTCTATGCCTTTCATCAGGTTAGGAAAGTTGTCAGTCCTTATTCCTTCAATCAGATTCTCAATCCCTTGCTTTCTCTCTCCTACTGGTATCCTATGATGTGAATGTTGGTACACCTGATGTTATTTTAGAGGCCCCTTAAACTCTCATTTTTTAAATTTTTTTTTTTTTGCTGTTTTCTTTTGCCTTCAACCCAGCCTGTGCCCTCTTGCAGTCCAGGAGCCCTCGGGGAGCGGGCCTAAGCCAGCAGCCGGACATCCCTCTAGGGGTCCTTAGCACTGCCGTGAAGGCAGGAGGCTCCCACCACTGCCGCTGCGCTCACTAGCCTTGAGCCCGGCTCCTGGCTGAGCAGTCCCCCTGTGAGAACACACTGACTACCAGGGGGCAGCTTCTGCATTGAGCATCTGCCCCCAGGTGGTCAGTGCGCGTTATAGCAACCGGTCATTCCACCAATCAATTTGCATATTAGGATTTTATTATATAAGATTTGCTGATTCAATCCTCTACTTCATCTAATCCACTGTTGATTCCAAGTTATTCTTCATTTCACTTATTGTACTTATTTCTGATTGGTTCTTTATTTCTGCTGGTTCTTTTTTTTCTATCTCTTTAGGATATTTTTTTTTTCTGTTAAAATTCTCAAGTTCATTGAGTGTTTTGAACTCTGCATGTGGTAGAATATTTGTCTCTTGGTTCTTTTTTTGGAGTTTTGTTGTTTTCATTTGAAACAAGATTTTTTTGTTTTTGTCTCCTCATTTTGGCCATCTCCCTGTGTTTGTTCCTAGCTATTAATTAGGTAGAGCTGCTACATCTCCCAGCCTTGGTAGAGTGGCCTTATGCAGTAGATGTCCTGTGGACCCAGTGGCTGTGAACTGAGGCTGTCAGCCCTAGTGTCAGGCTTGGGGCCACTAAGCAAGAGGTCCTGGGTATGCCAAGGCCATGCTGCTCGTTTAGAGCTTGTGGACCTTTGAGAAATATTAGGAAAGTGTAGGGAGAGATAAGGCCGGCCACTTGCATGGAAAAGCCACTGGAAGCAACATGGGTGGGCCAGCCAGTTGGGTGGAGTGAGGTCCCAGGGAATCCCCAGGGCTGGGGAGCAGTTAGCCTGGTTGATGGAGACAGATGGGGGCCTGCAAATCGTCTCAGAGGAGTCGGGCGCAGCCAGGCAGCCAGGCTCAGGGAGCGGAGAGGGCTGAGGTGATTGCAACATGGAAGCCTCAGGTGGGAAGCAGTTAACAAAAACGATTTTTAGGAAGGAAGGCGACTGACTGAAGACGCCTGATGTGAAGAGGATCCGGGAGCTCCTGCTGTGTGAGGTGTAAACATGCTTAGCAGAGAGCCCATGGTGGCGTCCTCTGCAGCCAAGGGCGTGGCAGGAATGGCCCGAAGGCCAGGGGGTGCCCCACGCGGTCCCGCTGCTGACCACAGCATCCTGGCAGCTGGTGACCCCGTGGTTTGTAGTGAGTGCCCCCTCCTTTTCAGGCACAGAAAGGAAAGGGGAACTATAGGGCGCTCAAGAGCAGGTGGGCTTATGAAATGCTCCATAGGCTTAAAGGCTGTGTCATCCTGTTCTTCCCACAGATTGGATCAGGAAGACAGTGGTTTTGCCATAAGAGAGAGATTTGGGGTCCAATTTTGGCAATAGCCTATTAACCAAAACAACCCCACAGCTAATCAGTTCCGGGCCTTGGGAGACAGGACCCATGAAGCCTGCCTGGACCTCGGCGGAGTCCCTGCTCTAATAGCAGATGTCCCAAATACCAAACTGGATTTTGGAAAATAGTGATTTTTCTTTAGGGATCTTATGTCCTTTTAAGGCCAAAAGTTCTAACAGATGGATGCTATCTCCTGTGAGCAGACCTGCAGAGGAGAAAGGAAGAAGGGCAAAGAAGTCAATCAGGAAGGAAAAGGAGAGTGTGGGGATACGTGATGCTGGATGGAGACTTGACTCGGGGTGGTGAACATAGCACAGCGCACAAATGATGGGCTGTAGAATTGTGCACCTGAAACCTGCATAATTTTTTAACCAATATCAACCTAATAAATTCAATACAATAATTTTTTTATTACAAAAAGAAGTAAATCATCCACATATTGCAATAAGGTGGAATCTTTAGGGAAAATCGTATCATCCAAACAAGTCTTCAGTGTGTAAAAAATAAGAAGGGCTTTCAGTAAAACCCTGAAATGTCCAGGTAAGTTGTTTTCCTTACTAAGTGAAGACATCATCAATGGGGTACTAAAGAATGCACTACAGAAATCAATTACCATAAATCATTTAACTCCTGCCCAGCCAGCGTTGCTCAGTGGTTGAGCGTCGACCTATGAACCAGGAGGTCATGGTTCCATTCCTGGTCAGGGCACATGCCTAGGTTGTGGGTTCAATCCCGAGTGTGGCAGCCCATCAATGATTCTCTCTCGTCATTGTTTCTAGCTGTCTCCCTCTCCCTTTCTTCTCTGAAACCAGTAAGAATATATATATATATATATATATATATATATATATATATATATATATTTAAAAAACATGGCATTTGGTCCAATAGGATTCAACCACTGTACCATCAATAATGGAGCAAATAAAAAATGTTGAAAGGCCATTTAATTCACCTAATTGGCCATTCTGACAGTTACCATCAAACCCTAACATTATTTCCCCTTTTGGGAAAAGGATAGTCCAGCATTATACTTCTCAAGGAAGTCTCGCCTAATAAATGGGTAAGGGCATGAGAAGTAAGGATAAAACAATGTGTACCTTGCCCTGCCTGTGTGGCTCAGTTGGTTGGAGTGTTGTCCCATACACTAAAATGTTGCAGGTTCGAGTCCCGGTCAGGACACATGCCTAGATTGCAGCTTCACAGATAAGAAAAAGCTAAAGGAGTTCATCACCACCAAATCAGTATTATATGAAATGCTGAAAGGTATCCTTTAAGAAGAGGAAGAAGAAGAAAAAGGTAAAGATACAAATTATGAACAACAAATACACATCTATCAACAAGTGAATCTAAAAATCAAGTGAATAAATAATCTGATGAACAGTATGAACTGGTGATTGTAATAGAATCAGGGGCATAGAAAGGGAATAGACTGACTATTCTTGCGGGGGAAAGGGGTGTGGGGGATGCGGGAAGAGATTGGACAATAATCGTGCACCTATGGATGAGGACAGTGGTGGGGAGTGAGGGCGGAGGGTGGGGTGGGAACTGGGTGGAGGGGAGCTATGGGGGGGGGAAAAAGAGTAACTAATTTTATAATCTGAACAATAAAGATTTAATTGAAGAAAAAAAATAAAAATATTTCTCTATAATAAAAAAAAGAATAGAAATACCATTATGCTCAATTAATATTTGACAAAGGAGGCAAGAGCATACAATGGAATCAAGACAGTCTCTTCAATAAATGGTGTTGGGAAAATTGGACAGATACATGCAAAAAATGAAATAGACCACCAACTTACACCATACACAAGAATAAACTCAAAATGGACAAAAGACTTAAATGTAAGTAGCGAAACAATAAAATCCTAGAAGAAACCATAGGCAATAAAATCTCAGATATCTGTTGTAGCAATATGCTTACAGATACATCTCCTAGGGCTAAAAAAAAAAATGAGAAAATAAACAAATAGGACTACATAAAAATGAAAAGCCACTGCACAGTGAACAAACCCATCAACAGGGAGCCCACTGTATGGGAAACATATTTGGCACTGATATATCTAATAATGGGTTAATATCCAAAATATATAGAAATTAATACAACTTAACAAAATGAAGACAAACAATCCAATTAAAAAATGGGCAAAGGACCTAAAGAGACACTTCTTCAAAGTGGACATACAGATGGCCAAGGGACATGAAAAAATGCTCAGTCACTGATGATCAGAGAGATGCAAATTAAAACCACAATGAGGTATCACCTCACACCTGTCAGAATGGCTACCATCAACAAATCAACAAATGACAAGTGCTGGTGAGGATGAGGAGAAAAGGGAACCCCCGTGCACTGCTGGTGGGAATGCAGACTGGTGCAGCCACTGTGGGAAACAGTATGGAATTCCCTCAAAAAATTAAATATGGAACTGCCATTTGACCAATGATCCCACTTATAGGAATATATCCTAAGAGACCCAAAACATCAATCAGAAAGAATGTATGTACCCCTATGTTCATAGCAGCACAATTTACAGTAGCTCAGGTCTGGAAACAGCCCAAGTGCCCATCAACAGATGAGTGGATAAAATAGCTGTGGTACATTTACACCATGGGATACTATGCAGCAGTAAAAAAAAAGGATCTCTTACCCTTCGAAACAGCATGGCGGGACCTGGAGAATATCATGCTAAGTGAAATAAGCCAGTCAGAGAAAGACAAGTATCACATGATCTCACTCATGTGGAATCTAATGAACAAAATAGATGCAGATAAACATGGAACAGACTGTGGAATCTCGGAGGGAAGGCCGGGGAGGATGTGTGTGTGGGGGGGGCGGGAGGGTAGTGGTAAGTGATCAACCAAATACCTTGTATGCATATATGCAAACCCATGGACACAGACAATAGGAGGGTGGAGGCCTGGGGCGGGTGGCAGGGTGGGGTAAAAGGGTCAATGGGGAAAAGGGGGACATAAATAATGCTTGCAACAATAAAGATTCAAAAATATATATTTAAAAATAACATAAAATACTAAAACATTAATTGCTAGACAAGTTTTAAATTTTCCTGCTCTTAGCTTTTTATTATAGAAAGTCTATAAAGTGGATTTGGGACTGTTGATGTAATGTCTTTTGCTTTGTTGAAGGTGTGTTTTCTTGAAAGTAAGATCATGTTTAAAGTGTGTTCATAAACATCAATCTAAGGAATACTGGTTATTTACTTTTTGGTTATTAGAATTACGGTTTCTAACAGTTAAAAGTTCAAATTAAATTGGAAAAAAATGGTATGGGTTTCATAACAGAAGGCATAAAGTATAAAAAAACATGTTTGCAGGACAAGGATTGAAATAAATTATTCTAATGATGCTTATTTCTGAATGGGTAAAAGGTTTATGCAAATTGTAGAAAGATTTGTAAAAGCTTGTGAAGGTTGCAAAAGTTCATAAATGTTTTACATTTGTAAACAACCAGTCAGGCTCCAGTCCCCTTCCTCCACCTCGCCTCTCCCTAGTGGACCCAGAGTTGCTGTCATTACACTTTCCCTGCCCTTCGTGGATGTGGGGGAATCTGCCTGTCCAGCTGCCGAGAAACTCCTTTCTCAAAACGCGGCAATGCCAAAACGAAAGGTAGCCCTGCCCGCTGGACACGGAGTCACCACCTGGCCACCCTGACACCCTCAGGGACCCTTCTCTCCTCGTGTTTCTAACAATTCCACTCTTGTCATCTGTAACTTCTCAGTGAGCCGAAGCAATGTGCCTGTTGTTTAAGCCCTTAGACTGGAGCCTAGACTGTCTGTGTTTCCACTGCTCCTTCACAGCCCTTAACACTTCCATTGCAAAATTCAACAGGTCTTCCTGTTTGGCGTTTGGGAACTTCTCTCCCCTTTTCTAGCTCCTTAAAAGACATCAGAAGCAAACGAAAAATCTTAAGTCTTCTCTACAAAATTCGTAATTTGAATCATATATATGGCCTTTATGTATTTGTTTATATATTACCTATAATGTGTTTTCTGGCTCCGATGGCACTACTGTGGTATAATATATTGTTGGTCTACAGAAAATTAAACAAGATCCCATGGTCTAGGTAAAATATTTAATATTAAAACATTTAATTAAAAATACTTAATATTAAGTTTAAGTATAATTAATATCTTTTAAAGTTATTACCATAAAACTGTATGTTTCTTTTACCTAAATTTATAAAAGATTTGTAGAATATTGTGAGAGAGAACCAAGATGGCGGGATAGGTTAACGCTGGAGTTTGCTCTCAAACAACCACTTCAAAAAAACAACTAAAAGACGGAACAGACACCACCCAGAACCACAGGAACGCTGGCTGAGTGGAAGTCCTACAACTAGGAGGAAAGAGAAACGCATACCGAGACTCAGAGGAAACGCAGTGCTGAAGTCAAATACTAAGGTGCGGAGTGCATGCAGAGCGGGCTGGTGGCTGAGGGCGTGGTTGGCGTTTTCAATCGGGAGGGAGTCGCAGACTCTGAGCTCCAGATCCGGGCGAGTCTTTAGGGACCCAGACTGAAACGGGAGAAGTGGGACTGTCTGGCTTCAGTCGGAACTCGAAGGCAGCTTTCTCTCCGAGGTTTGCAGTGGTTGCTGGGACTCAGAGAGGCAGAGCCCCTGGGGACGGGACTGAGAGCAGCCATAACTGCTCGATCCGGCCCACCCTGTTGATCCTGTGCAACCCGCCCCGCCCAAGAGCCATTTGCCGGATAGCCTCAGGCAAAGCCTAGATTAGCACCTCCCTAAAGGACAGAAGTTCTCTCACTGCAGACACAGCTGATTCTCACAGCCAGTTGGCCTGGAGGTCAAATCCCTGCCAGTATTACCTACAACAATCTAGGCTTAACTACAACAAGACTGTGCATAAAGACTACTAGGGGTTGCACCAAGAAAGCATAAAAAATGCGGAGACAAAGAAACAGGATGCAGATGTCAGAAATGGAAGATATAGAGCTCAAAACCACACTTTTAAGGTCTTTCAATAATTTGCTAGAAACTGCCGATAAATGTAGTGAGATCCTCAAGAAATCTAATGAGACCCTTGATGTTGTGATAAAGAACCAACTAGAAATTAAGCATACACTGACTGAAATAAAGAATATTATACAGACACCCAACAGCAGGCCAGAGGAGCGCAAGAATCAAGTCAAAGAATTGAAATGTGAAGAAGCAAAAAACACCCAACCGGAAAAGCAAAATGAAAAAAGAATCCGAAAATATGAAGATAGTGTAAGGAGCCTCTGGGACAGCTTCAAGCGTACCAACATAAGAATTATAGGGGTGCCAGAAGATGAGAGAGAGCAAGATATTGAAAACCTTTTTGAAGAAATAATGACAGAAAACTTCCCCCACTTGGTGAAAGAAATAGACTTACAGGTCCAAGAAGCACAGAGAACCCCAAACAAAAGGAATCCAAAGAGGACCACACCAAGACACATCATAATTAAAATGCCAAGAGAGAATCTTAAAAGCAGCAAGAGAAAGAAACTCAGTTACCTACAAGGGAATACCCATATGACTGTCAGCTGATTTCTCAACAGAAACTTTGCAGGCCAGAGGGAGTGGCAAGAAATATTCAAAGTGATGAATGCCAAGAACCTACAACCAAGATTACTTTATCCAGCAAAGCTATCATTCAGAATTGAAGGTCAGATAAAGAGCTTCACAGATAAGGAAAAGCTAAAGGAGTTCATCACCACCAAACCAGTATTATATGAAATGCTGAAAGGTATCCTTTAAGAAGAGGAAGAGGAAGAAAAAGGTAAAGATACAAATTATGAACAATAAATATGCATCTATCAACAAGTGAATCTAAGAATCAAGTGAATAAATAATCTGATGAACAGAATGAACTGGTGATTATAATAGAATCAGGGACATAGAAAGGGAATGGACTGACTATTCTTGGGGGGAAAAGGGGTGTGGGAGATGCGGGAAGAGACTGGACAAAAATCGTACATCTATGGATGAGGACAGTGGGTGGGGAGTGAGGGTGGAGGGTGGGGCAGGAACTGGGAGGAGGGGAGTTATGGGAGGAAAAAAGAGGAACAAATGTAATAATCTGAACAATAAAGATTTAATAAAAAAACAAACAGTAAAAAATAAATAAATAAATGATTTGTAATATAATCTTTTGGTTAAGTATATTTGACAATCCTCCCAAAGTTAAATTTCAAAAGATGCTTGAAAAATTACATGGGAAGCTTTGCCAAATAAAAATTAATAATAATAACTATATTTAATTATCCTATATAATAAAAGCCTAATATGCTAAGTATCCAGTCATCCAGTCGTACATTCAGCCAATCAAAGCATAATATGCTAATGATATGCTAAGGCCACTTAACCTCTCACTATGATGTGCACTGACCACCAGGGGGCAGATACTCCGACTGGTAGGTTCACTTGCTGCTGGGGTCCGGCAGATCAGGACTGAATGAGACGGGGCCAGACACACCCTGGAGCTCCTGTGGTCCCTCCCCCACAGTTCCTCCCCAGCTAGCCAACCTCCCACATCCCTCCTCAGCCTGGCCTGTGCCCTTTCACAATCTGGGACCCCTCGGGGGATGTTGGAGAGCCGGTTGTGGCCCAATCCTGCAGGCCAGGCTGAGGGACCCCACTGGTGCACAAATTTGTGCACCAGGCCTCTAGTCTATATAATAAAAGCCTAAACGATGATTATGGCAGAATGACCAGAACGACCGGTCACTATGATGCACACTGACTGCCAGGGGCAGACGCTCAATGGAGGAACTGCCCCCTGGTGGTCAGTGTATTGCCACAGGGGGAGCGCTGCTCAGCCAGAGCCAGGCTCACGGCTGGTGAGTGTAGCAGCAGTGGTGGGAGCCTCTCCCGCCTCCATGGCAGCACTAAGGTACAGCAAGCCGAGTGGTAGGGAGCAGCAAGCAGGCAGCAGTAAGGAGTGAGGGGTCCCAGACTGCGAGAGAGATGTCCACCGAGGGGTCCCAGACTATGAGAGGGCACAGGCCAGGCTGAGGAACAACCACCCTCCCCTGCATGAATTTTATGCACCGGGCCTCTAGTATACGTATATTAATATTCAAATAAATGTTCTGGAAATTTCAGTCTGCTCTAGGAAGGAATTACAAAGATTCAAAGCTGAGTTCGAACAGGAAATTTTCTGAAGTAACAGGTGCCTGTCAGTGACACCAGACAAGCCTAGAGCAACAGATCCCTATGGGAGGCTCGGGCAGTAGTGCTCCAGGTGCTTGAGTTCCACACATTGGGGCATTTATGAATGGTTCCAGTGCTCAATACACACTTCCAATAAGCTATGTGCAGTGTTTTAAAGTCTTATATATTATTTATTCTTTATATATTAAAATTCTACATTGAATCTAAGAATATAAACTTCATGTCATTTCATAATAACTATTATTTGCCAAGAAATTTTTATCTTGGAATGTTGTATCTTACAGAAGAGCAAGGTTCTTTGTCAGTTGTTTTATAGTCAAGTCTATAACAGTGTCATTTTAAGTTTGTCATTTACTCCAGATATAAGGAAGCTTATCTATTTCCCTAGAATGATTTGGTAAATTATATCTTCACTAGAGGCCCGGTGCATCAAATTCACGCACTGGTGGTGGTGGGAGGGGAGCGGGGGGAGGGTTGGGGGTTGTCCCTCAGCCCAGCCTGCACCCTCTCCAACCTGGGACCCCTCAGGGGATGTCCGACTGCCAGTTTAGGCCCAGCCCACAGGGATCATACCTAAACCAGCAGTCAGACATCCCTCTCACAATCTGGGACTGCTGACTCCCAACCGCTCACCTGCCTACCAGCCTGATCACCCCATAACCACTCCCTGGTCTGCCTGATCAATGCCTAACTGCTCCCCTGATGGCCCAATCGCCCCCAACTGCCCTCCCCTGCCAGTCTGGTAGGCCCTAACTGCCCTCCCCTGTTGGCATGGTTGCCCATAACAGCCCTCCCCTGCAGGCCCAGTTGCCATCAACTGCCCTCCCCTGCCAAACCAGTTGCCCCCAACTGCCCTCCCATGTCGGCCTGGTCACCCCTAACTGCCCTCCCCTGCAGGCATAATTGCCCCCAACTGCCCTCCCCTGCAGGCCTAGTTCCCCCCAACTGCCCTCCCCTGCCAGCATGGTCCGCCCCAACTGCCCTCCCCTGTAGACCTGGTCGCCCCTAACTGCCCTCCCCGGCTGGCCTGGTCGCCCCTAACTGCCCTCCCCTGCTGGTCTGGTCCCCCCCAACTGCCCTCCCCTGTAGGCCTGGTCATGCCCAACTGCCCTCCCCTGCAGGCCTGGTCATGCCCAACTGCCCTCCCCTGTAGGCCTGGTCATGCCCAACTGCCCTCCCCTGCTGGCCTGGTTGCCCATAACAGCCCTCCCCTGCAGGCCCATTCCCCCCCAACTGCCCTCCCCTGCCAGCCTGGTCACCTCTAACTGCCCTCCCCTGCTGGTCTGGTTCCCCCCAACTGCTCTCCCCTGCAGGCCTGGTCATGCCCAACTGCCCTCCCCTGCCAGCCTGGTCACCCCTAACTGCCCTCCCCTGCCAGCCTCATCGCCCACAACTGCCCTCCCCTGCCAGCCATCTTGTGGCAGCCATCTTTGACCACATGGGGGTGGCCATCTTGTGCACAGGGGTGATGGTCAATTTGCATATTACCTCTTTATGATATAGGGTGATTATATAGGATAAGCAATATGGAAGCATTTATATTTTTCTCCCTACCTGATTCCTCCAGAATTTGATAACTTTCAATGAGCGAGTACTATTGTTCTCATGGCAATGTGTTTGCATAGAGCATGTAAGAATTTATTCTCTTCGTAAAACCAGGTTCCAATTACAATTTTACTGGAATGCCATATCTGAGAGAGACATGCAGGGCTCTGGATGTCACTGAAAGCCTAAGGAATAGAAGACTAACTTTAAAGCCAGTAAGAGTGCCTTGGAGAAATGGCCTGGTACCTTGCTTGTTCACTTGGCTTATAGCACTCTTCCCAGGTAAGGAATGAAGGCTGCTTTCCTAGTGATGGAAGAAAGAACTTCAAGACATTTTGGGGACCTCAACAACTTGAGGAATTCACCCAAACCATTACAGGCAAAGCCAGGTGCCAACTACATGGCTTGACTTCTGTCCCTGAGGGGCTAAATGAAGCTCAATTCCTTATAAGTGATATTTCGGCAAAGTAAATCTAAAAAGCCTATATAATCAATTGCTATTCTTATTGTGTTTATGCAAATAATCAGGTCAAGATAAAACCTAATAGTCTCCCCTCAAAAAACTAAAAATGGAACTCCCATTTGACCCAGTGATCCCACTTCTAGGAATATATCCCAAGAAACTAGAAACACCAATTAGAAATGATATATGCACACCTATGTTCATAGCAGCACAATTTACAATAGCTAAGATTTGGAAACAGCGTTAAGTGCTCATCAATAGATGAGTGGATTAAAAAACTGGTACATTTACACAATGGAATACTACACTGTGATAAAAAAGGAATTCTTACCATTTGCAACAGCATGGATGGAACTGGAGAGCATTATGCTAAGCGAAATAAGCCAGTCAGAGAAAGATAAATATCACATGATCTCACTCATTTGTGGAATATAATGAACAACATAAACTGATGAACAAAAACAGACCCAGAGACAGAGAAGCATCAATCAGACCGTCAAACCTCAGAGGGAAGGTAGGGGAGGGTGGGGGTAAGGGAGAGAGATCAACCAAAGGACTTATATGCTAGCATATAGGCCTAGCCAATGGACACAGACAACAGGGGGGTGAGGGCATGAGTGGGGGCATGGAGGGTAATGTGGGGATAAGGACACATATGTAATAACTTAATCAATAAAAATTTTTTTTAAAAAACCCAATAGTCTCTTTGATAAAAATATGAATGACTTTAGGGAAATTCTGTTCTAATAAAAATCACAATGCCCAATTATAGGTATTAAACTCCAGTACAATTAACCGTCTCCAAAGTTTTGTTTTAAGGCTGTATCTATATATACTATACAGACCTCAACATCGAATAACATCGCCAGAAATGTTCTAACTACAGACAATCTATCAAATTGTTACTGCATGCTTTCTTTCAGCAAAAGCTTTGCATTTAGAAATCTTCTCAACTGGTATATAATTGGCTATATTGGTTAACCTTTGTGTTATTCTTTCTATTTTCATAGGGTATATGCCTATGACCCTATTAAATACCTGATTACTTGTTGACCTTGAATCAAACCTATTTCTTATTAGTCCCCACAGAAACCTCAACCTGAGACCTACTCTGGTGAGCCCATTGAAGGCCTCAAACTCCTCTTCAAGAAATAAGAACTTATTACAGATAAATACTGTAATAACTACACATTAATATAACTGTCCTCCACTCCATACAGCACAGTACCTCCTGCACAGCGCTAACCGCCAGGAACGTCCACTACAAACCCCCCTCCCCAGGTGACTCCCATGCGAACTCTCAGACTCTCAGTCAGGGCCTGGCCTGGCTCTGCCAGCATGGACCTGACACTGAGGTCTGGTCTGACCCCTCTGGCCTAACACCTGGTGCCATTCCTGCTGCCGCAAACATGGTGCCGTGACTCGGACAGTCCTGCTGTCTCTCAGACTGTCCTGCTGCGACTCGGATTGTTTCATCATTGGTAAGCCAACTGTCCAGCTGCCAACAATGGAGCATTTGCAGACAAGACAAACAAGCAAGGCCTTTTAACAATAACAACAACAACAAAAATAAAATAATAAAACCTCTAAACAACTCTGAACAAAGCCCGGAGAGCTTCTGAACCTGAGAGCGAGCAGTCAGTCAAAGCGACGGGGCTCACCTGCCCAACGCGCAGGCTGCCCCTCTCTGGAATCCCAGGTGATCCCCCAGATGTTGGCTGAAAAATAGTATCTACTAGATACTAGGTGTTTCATCACCAAAAAAGACGTACTCGGGGGGGAAAAGAAAGAGTTGCCACCAGTGCATGCAAATATGGAAGCCACGTGTACTCTGGCCTGGGTGCCCCGGTGGAGGGGGATTTATAGAAGGGGCAGGGAAGTTAAGGGGAGGGGAACCTAGGAACATAGAGCTCTATAGAGCTCTTCCTGTAGACTTCTGGCCTGCAGGGTCCTTGCAAGTACATAGAGTAGGACTTCATAAGCCCCAGCTTCTCCCATATGAGACAATATAGGGATAACAGTCCACCTTGGTTGTTGTTGTTAATCCTCCCCTGAGGATACTTTTTCCATTGATTTTTAGAGACAGTGGAGGGGAAGAAGAGAGGGAGGGAGAGAGAGACAGAGAGACTGATGTGAGAGAGACACATCAACTGGTTTCCTCCCACACATGCCCTAACCTGGGCTGGGGATTGAACCTGCAACCCAGGTATGTGCCCTCGCCCAGGGATTGAACCCGCAACCCTTTGGTGTGAGGACTGGTGCTTTAACCACTGAGCAACACCGGCCAGGCATGGGCTCCGTCTGATCAAAAGAACTCTATGTGAGAGGCCTGACGACTCCTGCTCTCAATAAAATCTCGTAGTTGAAACTGACCTAACTACAACCTTAAAGGAAAGAATGTATTAAGATAACATCCTTTCTTAACATCATGTTCTGCAAAATAGTTGCTTTGTCAGTTCTATGGCAACTAGAACATTTACACAAGCATTACCTACAGGCTCTTGGAGGAGTCCACTGACAGTGGGAAATGTCTGGTGACCACCTGGTGATCAGCCGCAGCCATGACAATTGTGGGACAACTGGCCGCGTCTTCATGCCCAAGCCTGACACCCACCCCGCGGCCCCGTGAAGCCGCCACAGCACCCTCCCCCCGGGAGCTCACGTTCCTGCTCTCAGCTCTCCTGTGCACCAGCTCTTTCCATCTGCTGATCTTGTACTGAGTTCAGTGCTCATTTCAATAACATTGAGGCTCAAGAACCTGGCATTCAAGGTCTGCTAACACATAGACCCTCCCAACTGATTGTTTGCTTTTTAATTGATTTTAGAGAGAGAGGAAGGGAGGGGGAGAGAGAGAGAAACATCAAAGTGAGAGAGAAACATGGATCAGCTACCTCCCATATGTGCCCCGGCCAGGAATTGAACCTGCTACCTTCTGGTGTACGGGAGGATGCTCCAACCAACTGAGCTACACCGGCCAGGGATGATCATATTTTCTTAAGGTTCCAATTAGTCTTTATCACTCCTCAGGGGTTACCTCTGCAGGGAGGATATCCCTCCCAATTTTCAACCACCACACTTGGGTATGGGGCCACCCCAGACCACATCTCTGCTCCTCCTACCAGTCTCAACATGGTTTGTTCTTTATTCTGTTCAGCTAGACTTCAGGTAGTTTTTCCAATGATGGTTATTCTGTAGATTAATTATAATTTAATGTGGTTATGGGGGAAGGTGAGTATAGAATTTACCTGCTCTGCCATCTTGACTGGAAGTTGACAAACACTCTCTTTTATTCTGATTGAGCCGTATCAGTGGTGGAAAAACATGTTCTGGACTGTGAATGCCCTGCAATGTGCTTTTGGTAAGATTTCATAACATTCCTATTGCACATAGAAATGTTGCGTTTACCATGGCATTTCAATGGTTGGCCAGCTTTCCTTTCTCACTAATAAGGGACATATTCTCCGACTTCCGAGACGTCTCTCATGTAGACTGTCCTTGAGAGTTTACACTCTGTGAGAGCTCACTTTACTTAGGCCTTTGTACAACTCACTGAGGAAGGGATTGGCATGTAGTTGCTATTGTTAAACAGATTTAAACATTTTTTGAGAAAACACCTCCAACAGAGGTAGGGGCAGAAGCCAGCAGAGCTGGGAGAGGTATTAATGGCACAGACGCAGCCCAGCTGGGGCCTAGCACATTGGGTTGTGCTGACAATGGCACTGGTGGAACGACCTTCCTCTGTGTGGGACCCTCAGCAGCTCATCGTTACGGAAGGAAGGTAACCTGCCCAGGTGCATCCACTAATAAACCTAGGAAGGTAACTCCTCAAGTTAAAGTTACAACAGAGAAAACAATTTTTTTTCTTGGGTTAGAACCTGGCTAAACCATGTTAGTTCCAGGAACACCTAACACTGGCCCTGACGGGTAGTTCAGTTGGTGGAGCGCTGTCCCCAGGCACCAAGGTTGTGGGTCCAATCCCTGGTGGGAGCAACAAATTGATGTTTCTCTTTCTCCCCCCAAAAAAATCAATTAAGAAAAACCAAAACACCTAACACTAAAACAAAATGAGAAAAAGAAAGATTAAAAAAAAAAACTGAAAAAGAGCACCTTCCTGTCTTCCTAATGTTAGGGTCGCCAAAGGAGGAAGACATGAGGCCAAAAGGGGTAAAGAATTATGAATTTGTTAGGTCATCTGCATACCAGATGGGCTGAGCCCCAAAATGGCACCAGCCCCCAAAGACTGAGAGTCAGAGGTTTTAAAGGATTTTGGGTGGCTTTTTCTGGGCAGAGAATTCTCTGTGCAGGTCCGGAGGGAGAGATAATGGTCTCAGCAAGTGCTAAGCAAAAGGGAATGTCTGTTGTGAAGTGGCCTAAAGGTCAGTTCCTGGGGGGAGGGGGTGTCCATTCAATTATCTGATCAGACCTAACACTCCAGCCTTTTTTTAAATATATTTTTTATTGATTAAGATATTACATATGTGTCCTTATCCCCACGTTACCCCCTACCCCCCGCAACCCCCTGCTCATGCCCTCACCCCCCTGTTGTCCATGTCCATTGGTTAGGCCTATATGCTTGCATATAAGTCCTTTGGTTGATCTTTCCCCCTTACCCCCACCCTCCCCTACCTTCCCTTCAAGGCCCGACAGTCCAATCAATGCCTCTCTGTCTCTGGATCAGTCCTTGTTCATCAGTTTATGTTGTTCATTATATTCCACAAATGAGTGAGATCATGTGGTATTTATCCTTCTCTGACTGGCTTATTTCACTTAGCATAATGCCCTCCAGTTCCATCCATGCTGTGGCAAATGGTAAGAGTTCCTTTTTCTTCTTCCTCTTCTTAAAGAATACCTTTCAGCATCTCATATAATGCTGGTTTGGTGGTGATGAACTCCTTTAGCTTTTTCTTATCTGTGAAGCTCTTTATCTGACCTTCAATTCTGAATGATAGCTTTGCTGGATAAAGTAATCTTGGTTGTAGGTTCTTGGCATTCATCACTTTGAATATTTCTTGCCATTCTCTTCTGGCCTGCATGGTTTCTGTTGAGAAATCAGCTGACAGTCGTATGGGTACTCCTTTGTAGGTAACTGACTTTTTTTCCCTTGCTGCTTTTAAGATTCTCTCTTTGTCTTTTGCTCTTGGCATTTTAATTATGATGTGTCTTGGTGTGGTCCTCTTTGGATTCCTTTTGTTTGGGATTCTCTGCGCTTCCTGGACTTGTAGGTCTATTTCTTTCACCAGGTAGGGGAAGTTTTCTGTCATTATTTCTTCAAATAGGTTTCAATATCTTGCCCTCTCTCTTCTTCTGGCACCCCTGTAATTCTGATGTTGGTACACTTGAAGTTGTCCCAGAGGCTCCTTACACTATCTTCATATTTTTGGATTCTTTTTTCTTTTTGCTTCTTTGGTTGGGTAGTTTTTGTTTCTTTGTATTTCAAACCTTTGATTTGATTCTTGGGATCCTCTTGTCTGCTGTTGGATCTCTGTATATTATTCTTTATTTCAGTCAGTGTATGCTTAATTTCTAGTTGGTCTTTTTTCATATCCTCCAGGGTCTCACTAAATTCATCGGCGGTTTCCATACAATTCTTGAAAAACCTTATAAACGTGGTTTTGAACTCTATATCCAGTCATTTGCTTTCCTCCATTTCTGTCATTTGTGACCTGTTTCTTTGTCTCTGCATTTTGGCTGCTTCCCTGTGTTGGTAGAGTGGCTTTGTGTGCTAGGTGTCTATAGGGCCCAGTGGCTCAGCCTCCCCAGTTACCTGAGGTGGACACTCTTGGTGCACCCCCTTGTGGGCTTTGTGCACAGTCTTGTTGTAGTTATGCCTTGATTGTTGTAGGTATCACTGGGAGGAATTGACCTCCAAGCCAATTGGCAGTGAGAATCAGCTGTGTCTGCAGTGGGAGAACTTCTGTGCTGAAGACACCCTCTGGGGCAAGACTTGCTTCAGTGGGGCTTTGGTGCTCACTGAGTCTGCCCCTTGAGTGTGTCCCTTATGGATTTGAGGAGTTGTAATCTGGATGGTCCCACTCTGACCACTGGGTACACTGGCTCTTGGATCTAAGGAGGTGCTAATTTAGTCTCTGCCTGAGGTTACCCAGCAGGAGCTATGAAAAGATCTGCAGATTCCCCTTCCTTTTTTGGAGTTTGGAGGTGCCCAGATGAGGCCCAGCTGTGAAGCAATGCAAGCTGCTATGGGGCCTTGGGCCTTCTCTTGGAAGTTCTGGGTCTGTCTGGCCCAGCTGTAATTTGTTAGGTAATTTTCAGGTTGCAAAGGGCCAGGGCATTCATATGCAAAAGCCTCTGCCGCAGCATGGGTGGGGCAGGGTCTCAAGGAATCAACAGGGTGGAGCAAGCAGCTATGGCTGACCCTCAGCCCTGCCCTAAGGGGCCCCACGTCTCAGTGTCCTGGTAATTTAATTGCTGCAAGCACCTCTGAGGGAAAGCTGCCCTCAAGTTCCGAGTTCTGCCCGCTGCCAGACAGTCCAGTTTCTCCCCGGATGAGTCCTGGGTCCCCAGAGACTTCCCAGAACTGGAGTTCAGAGCAGTTGGGAGCTTGTGACTCCCTCCTGATTCAAAAAGACAGCCGTGTCCTCAGGTGCCAGCCCCTTTCCGCACGCGCTCGAGCCTCCGTACCTTTGCACTTTACTTCTGCAGCTCCTGAGTCTCAGTGTGCTTTTCTCTTTCCTTCTAGTTGTAGAATTTCCACTCAGCCAGCCTTCCTGTAGTTCTGGATGATGTCCGTTTTGTCTTTTTGTTGTATTTGTGAAGTTGTTGTAGGAGGCAGCAATTTCGGTGTTTACCTATGCCGCCAACTTGGTTTCTCCCCTCTAGCCTTTCTGTTCTATGGAACGCGGACGGAGAGCATATCCTCCGTGTTTGCTTCCTGCTGAGGGGGGCGGCACGATCCCAGGGGAACGGACTTGGACGGTCGGCTGGATGAGGATGCAGCAGCCTGATCTCCCCCAGAGACTGGCGGTGGGTGAAGGCTGAGAGCATCCTGTGGAGTGACTGGGAGGTAAAGGCTGGTCCTGAGGCTGCCACAGTGTCACGGTCTGGTTTTGCTGCTTCTCTGAGCCTGGAGCTGAAATACAACTGAGGCCTAGATGTGATCTTTCCTTTTTTAAAATATATTTCTATTGATTTTTTTACAGAGAGGAAGGGAGAAGAATAGAGAGTTAGAAACATCAATGAGAGAGAAACATCAATCAGCTGCCTCCTTCACACCCCCCACTGGGGATGTGCCCGCAACCAAAGTACATGCCCTTGACCGGAATCGGAACCTGGGATCCTTGAGTCTGCAGGCCGACGCTCTATCCACTGAGCCAAACCGGTCAGGGCTAGATGTGATCTTTAGGGAGGAAAAGGTCAGGGGTCTAAGCTGCCTAACCTAGTGGAGACAAACTGTTTTATACATCTTCATATTACTCAGGCAAAAGCCAGAAGAACAAGAACTATGACAAATGGTCTGGTGGAAGGGAAGAGACATTAGTTTGGAGGGTTGTAGTCTAATATACTAAAATGGGGTTTATTTTCTTAGTTTTATTTGTCCTTGGTTTAAGAAGATAGGATTTACTAGATGGCTGTGGACTGCTTGGCACCTGGATTTTCTAAATGTTTGCAAACTGCTGTTTTACTATCTCAGTTTCCCTATTCTACTTGTTCTGGCTTACTGGCCTGTGTCATTTATATAACTTTCTTTTAACATTTCTCCCTACAAACCTTCTGTAACTTTCACGAACCTTCTTACAATTTTCACAAACATTCTTACAACTTTAACTCACTTTTTCTTTCAAAATGCATGTCCATTCTTCATGCCTTCTATTATCAAAACCATACAATTTCTTTCCAATTTAATTAGAATTCTTAACTTAAAAACCTTAATTTCCAATGATAACCAAAATGTAAACAGCCAGCATTTCTTAGATTGATATTTATCAACCCACTTTAAACACACTCTTACTTTCAAGAAAATATACCTTCAACAAAGTACAAGAGACCATCTTTAATGAAAGCTAAGAGCAGGTGAATTTAAAACTTGTCTAGCATTCAATGTTTCAGTATTTTACATTATTTAAAAATATTTAGATGTTTATCATTTAACCCAGCAATGCTCCAAAGCCTTTAAGTTATCAAAGACTTTGGAAAATTATGTATAGGCACATGAGGCTGGAGAAGAGGGGTCGGGGATGCGCTGGGGATGAGGCCCCATGGCCTGTTCTAAGACTGCAGCTTCTAGACCTCCAGCTGCTTGGATTTAAAACTGCCACATTTTTCCTTAGAGATAACAGATTAAGATTTGGGTGATAATGAGTTCAGCTTCTGATAGCAGCAGGACTGTTTAGTAAGGGGGGTGAGAAGGTGCTGAGGTGAGAGCAGTTTTCAGAACATTAAAGGGGTGAGAATGAGGCCCTGGGACTTAAAGGCTCAGTGAGGCCCCTTGGCCGTGTCATAGAGGGGCTTGGGGAGGAGACGGAAGCTGGGACCCCAGAGGGGAAAGTATGCAGTGAGCCCAAGAAAGGAGACCACTTCTTGTTTAAAGGAGCGGCCATCATGGAGGAGATAAGGCGAGGAATGGCTGGGCCTTGTGGGGTGAGAGTGAAACTGAGGTTGGTGACCGAGGTTTGGGACAACTGGGCTTTATGAGGGGATGCACGGTAGCCCTGGTCGGGCACTGAAGTAGAACTAGAAAAGAGTGGATAAAGGGGGTGTCTAGTAAGATGCAGTGTCGAGGTGAGGTGGCTCATGGCTGTGAGACTAATCTGTCAACCCCCATAATAGAGACTGAGGAGGGAACAAGGGTCCCAGTGAATTCGGGGAGGGCAGAATGAGTGGCCCCAGTGTCACTTAAAAAGGAGATCAGCTTATCTGCCACCACAGTCGTTCCCCAAGGCTCTGTCCTGGTGATGTACGTCTGTGGGGCCCTGTCAGGGCCTGGGCAGCTTCAGTCTTCAGTGCCCAGTCCCAAGAGGTGGGGGAGCCTTAAACCGGATCCAGAGGGCTGCCTTGCTGGACTGGCTGAGGTCCAACCCGGAAGGCCCAGACTACAGTCTGATTTCCGGTGGCCTTCCCTTCCATATCTTGGGCAGGGCCCAGGCGGGGGTCTCGGGTTTGAGCAGGACTTGGCCCTGTGTCCTTCCTTGCTGCATTTGAAGCATGGGCCCGGAGGAGGTTTAGCCCCTGACTTACCCACAGTCGGAGGACCGGCACTTCGTTTGGGGTTCATGAGAGCGATGGCTAGGAGCTGGAAGGCCTCCTAATGGGCCTCAGCCTTGGCCTGATCTCGCTTTTGTTTTTGGACTTGGGTCTCCTCATCTCTATTATTAAAGATCTTAAAGGCCAGGTTAATGAAGTCTTTTTGAGGGGTTTGTGGACCTGTGTTTATTTTTCAAAGTTTATGGTGTACCTCAGGGGCTGGTTGGGCTATAAAATGGGTGTTCAGAAGGGTTCCCTCTGGGGGGTGGGGCCTAAGTGGTCAATTTCTGCAAGGCCTTCGTGAGGCGGGAGAGGAGGAGAGCTGGGCTTTCATCAGGGCCCTGAGTGACTTCATTAAGTTTGTCATAATTGACCACAGTACCCTCAGTTCCTGCCACGTCCCTCGGGTAGAATGGGCGCGGGAATAAAAGGCTGTTGAGGGTGGTCTTTGGGTGGCCCGAGAGCGAGTGTTAGGTGGGAAAAGGCTGTTTTGGAGCTTGAGTTCTTGGGAGTTGGGTTCAGGGGCCGGGAGGTGGCTGCTGGTTAGGAGGGTCTGGGTTTTGGGAATCTGCAGGTGAGGGAGAGGGTGTGTAAGGGGGTGGAGGTCGGTGGTCTGCTGGGTCAAACGTAGATTCAGAATCAGAAGTGTTAGGTGGTAATGTTTTGTGTGAAGGAGAAGGATCTGACAGGTAGAGCAGGACAGAGAGAGAGGGCTGGGACTGAAGGGTGAAAAGGCCTGGATGGAGGGAATCTCTGACCATTTTCCATTGCGGTGACAGCAATTATCTAAATTGCTCAGTGTTTTAAAATGGAAAGCGCTGTTTGTCCCAGAGAGAGGAAGGGTGAGTGACAGGCCACAAGTCCAAAGGTAACTGTTTAGGGCAGGCGTCCCTGCTGCTAAACAAATCACCATGAGAAATGAGAGGTGACCCTCCAGACTGGGCGTCCCCAAGCCAGAAGGACCCAAAGCCGAACGGCCGAGGAGGCTTCTGGCCCAGCGCTAGGACTTTTGAGACGAGAGACTTTCAAGAAGTCAGTGAGAGAGAGTGGGCAGAGGACCCGAGATGAGGGGAATTGTGGGACGTCACTTACCTAGAGGAGACTGGCCGGTGTGGGATGGAGGGTCAGCCATGCAGGAGGAGAGATTCCCGATCCGCGGCCTCCTTGGCTGGTTCAGGAGGGCCCGTAAGGGAGGGAGGCCTGATCGAGGCCGGCAATTGAGTCACCCGAGGAGGATTCGGAGGTAAGCCCAGGTCGAGCTGCCGCTGCCTACTGCTCTCCAAGTAGCAAACTCGGGGTGACCAAAGCTGGGGCAATGGCCCCCCATCCCCGTGGAACCCTCCCAGGTTTCGGCACCAAATGTTAGGGTCGCTGAAGGAGGAACGTGCGAGGCCAGAAGGAGTGAAGAATTATGAATTTATTAGGTCATTTGGAAAACCAAATGGGCTGAGCCCCCAAATGGCACCAGCCCCCAAAGACTGAGAGTCAGAGGTTTTAAAGGACAGAGAATTCTTTAGGCAGAGATTTCTCTGGGCGGGTCCTGAGGGGAGAGATAATGGTTTTAGCAAGAGGATGTGGTCTTAGCAAGTGCTAAGCAAAAGGGAATGTCTGTTGGGAAGCGGTCTAAAGGTCATTCCCAGAGGCGGGGTGTCCCTTGAATTATTCGATCAGACCTCACATTAATTGATGCAATAAAATATATAATTGGATTTTTATGGAAAAAGTGATATTAGTCTCCTCGTTAAATAAAATTAGTCACGATGGGACTCTTTCCCCTCCCCATGTGGGAGTCTGTGCTTGTTTCTCGATAAATTTCCACCGTTTACTATAAAAAATAAAATAAAATCGGTCATGGTAACTAATTAATCTGCTTGTAGTTTTATAAGTTCTTTGCTTACTAAGTGTGGAGCCCAATTAGATTTGTACTCAATTGCTGCTGTGGCCATTTTCTGTTGTTGTTGTTGCTGTTAATCCTCAGCTGAGGACATTTTTTCATTGATTTTCAGGGACAGTGGAAAAGCGGGGGGTGGGGGGGGGTAGTGATGGGGAGAGAGAGAAACATCGATGTAAGAAAGACTCTGCATGTGCCCAACCGGGCTGGGGATCAACTCTGCAACTGAAGTACATGCCCTTGACCGGGAATTGAACCCACAATCCTTAGTGGGTGATGCTCTAACCACTGAGTACACCAGCCAGGGCTGCTGTGGCTGTTTTCAGGGTGAAACCTCTTCACTTTGACAAATGTTAGAAGTGTTTTGTTTTAGAAATTGGAAAGGCACCGCCATACAGGAGTCTAAGGCTTTCCAGGCATTATGCAAACTCAATACAACTCGTCTGCTTTCTTGATACCAAAGTAGAAGAGAAATGCAAGCCAGTGCATCCTTATGGGGCTCCTGCCATTGTCTGCTTCAGTCTTGTGACTTACAACAAAACACACAGGTGGGCAAAAGCAGGCCTACAGCTGGGAGTGCAGGAAAGCTTACCCTTGTATTATCCTCTATAATAAAGAGGTAATATGCAAGTTAACACTCACACCGTCATGCCGTCACAAGATGGCGGCACGCACAGCGGGGCTGGCACCCGCTTCGGGCGGTTTCTGCCGGTGTTTCCGCGGCCCCAGGACTCAGGGCCATCCGGCAGCACGACGCTCAGACCTGAGGCAGAGCCTGGAACTGTGGGAAGGAGCGCAGGCGCCGGCCCTGTGGGTAGGGGCATGCCGTGGCCTAGCCCAGAGATTGCGGGAGGGTAAACTCACACACAGGAATTACTAGAGTTAAAAGTGGGGACACGGGCCCTGGCCGGTTTGGCTCAGTGGATAGAGCGTCGGCCTGCGGACTGAAGGGTCCCAGGTTCGATTCCAGTCAAGGGCATGTACCTTGGTTGTGGGCACATCCCCAGTGGGGAGTGTGCGGGAGGCAGCTGATCGATGTTTCTCTCTCATTGATGTTTCTAACTCTCTATCCCTCTCCCTTCCTCTCTGTAAAAAATCAATAAAATATATATTTTTTAAAAAGCGGGGACTTGGGCATAAGGGATAGACATGGAGTCAGCAGCAGGAGGGTGAACACCAATAGAGGGGCGGGGCCACGGAGCACTGTACGCCAGGATGTACCCTGACATGAGGGTGTGCCCCGTCTGTCGGGGAGGCTTTGTTGCCCTCAGAGGCTCGGGAAGAAAGTCCTGAGGTTTGGTCCCTGGCGGAGGACAGGGGCGGGGCGAAGGGAGCGCACAGGCATGTGGCTGTGGAAGAGGCTCTGAGCAAAGCCCAGGTGCCCTTAGGGGGCGTGGCCAGGGTGGCGTAGGTGTTGGGCGGAGGGGGGCATAATGTGAGTAAGCAAAATGATGGACCGTGTGAGGGGTGCGAGGCGGAGGCGGGTGTAGCCAAGATGGCCGCTGGCATGAACCTCACCCCAGTAGCAAGTGCAAGGGTCTGTGCTCAGAGCGTGTGGTAAGGTCCCACGGGGAAGGGGGGAGGAGAGGAAGGGGTCCTGGGTCTCCGGCCATTTCGTGCGAAGGGTCACTAGTCTCCTATATAATAAAAGACGAATATGCAACTGGACCAAACGGGTGGAACCACCGGTCGCTATGATGTGCACTGACCCCCAGGTGGCAGTCACTCAATACAGGAGCTGCCACCTGGTGGGGGAGACCGCTCAGCCAGAAGCTGGGTTGACGGCTGGCGGTCGCAGCAGCGGTGGTGGCCTGGCGACAACACTAAGGGCCCCTCAGGGGACGCCCACCTGCAGCTTAGGCCCGATCCCCGCTTGCTCACTCTCGCCCGAGGTTGTTTGCCTGTTGGCGGCAATCACCCCTCCCAGCGCGGGCCTAAGCCGCAGGCGGGCGTCCCCTGAGGGCTCCGGGGCTGGGGCTCAGGGCTGCCTCCCAGGGCGCGGGTGTCATGCACCGGGTCTCCTGTGACTTACCAGTATGTACTGATCACATTCCTTGTTATCTGCCTACTCGGCCCAGCTCGTATGAAGCCTGTGCGGCCTGCTACCGAGAGGGCTGGTTGGTGGGAATAAGGAAGCTGCAAGGGCTGCGGGCCAGCCGGCAGCTGGGCCCCTGCTCCTGGTCGCCCGCGGACAGGGCCAGGGCAGCGCAGTGTCCTCTTCTCTGGGCCTCTGCTCGGCAACACACGGAACCAAAGCGAAAGTGACCTCGGCGACCAGAGACAATGACTCCCCCTCTACTGAGGGCTGCGCACGACCCCCCAACACTCAGGACGCCGCCCGCCCCAGGCACTGCGGCCCCAGACGCCCTCTGAGGCGCCCTCCCCGCCCCGCGGCCACGCCCCCCGCCCGCGGCCACGCCCCCGCCCGCGGCCACGCCCCCCGCCCGCGGCCACGCCCCCCGCCCGCGGCCACGCCCCCCGCCCGCGGCCACGCCCCCCGCCCGCGGCCACGCCCCCACCTGCCGCTTCCCCTCCAAGACGGGCTCACCGGCAACTTAATAAAAACCAGTTGCTTAAAACCCAGCTTTTCCGAGAAATTACAGTGCTTTTTATAACGTCGCGATGTTCTGTTTCCTTTCGTCTTCGATGTGGACCGGGAGCCCTAGAACGGCTATATCTTCCATCAAAGCTCTTTTAAAAATGTGTCCGTTTCTTTAAAAAATTTAAGTATTTTCCCCTCTTGGAATGGTTTCCTCCAATAGGCCCACCGGTACGGATTGAACCATTTCATACTTCTTGGTGGGGGGGCGAGGAACAGGGGGTGGTGGAGCAAGGTGGGCAGGGCTTCAGGTTCCCGGCCAGATTCGGAGTTGCCGGACGCGAGCCCCTCCGCGGCTCAGGCGGGTGGTGTGGCCCGTGCGCCCCTTCACGGCCCGGGCGGGTGGTGCGGCCCGTGCGCCCCTCCGCGGCCCGGGCGGGTGGTGCGGCCCGTGCGCCCCTCCGCGGCCCGGGCGGGTGGTGCGGCCCGTGCGCCCCTTCGCGGCCCGGGCGGGTGGTGTGGCCCGTGCGCCCCTCCGCGGCCCGGGCGGGTGGTGCGGCCCCGGCCGAGTCAGGCGTCCGAGAGGCTCCGCTGAGGGCGCTGGGCGGCCGCGGGAGAGGGCGAGCTGTCAGGTGCTCAGCGGCTGAGTGCGGCCCGGGCGGTGCTCCCCGCCGGCTGAGTCCGGCTCGCGGCGGGGACCGTGCGGACTGAGGCCCAGGCGTGGGTGGGGCCCTCGGCGGAGGCGTGAAGTGCGCCAGGTGCGGGACGGCCGGGAGGGGACGAGCGGACCGCAGGTGCGTGGGGCTGGGGTTGGTGGTCGGGGCCGAGGGCCGCGAGGAGGGCGGGGCGGGGTGCGGTCGGTGACCCGAGGCCCGGGGGCGCGCAGCCGAGCCAGCGCTGCCTCCCTGGTGCGGCCGGAGGATCGATCGCCGCCGACACGGCAAGCGGCCTCGGGGAGTGGGCGAGGCAGCGGGGAACCGTCCGCTGGGTCACGTCGGCGCCGGTAGTCGTTTGGGGGTTGGTGGTTCATGGCGAGGACGGAGGAGGCGGGGGTCGCTGCTCCACGGGGAGGCCGCCCGTCCGCCGGGGCCGGGGAGCGGGTGACTCCTCCCGCGGCCTCAGGTGGCAGGAGGCCCCGCCTCGACTCCTCCCGGCGGGCGGGCGGCGGGCACCCTCCTCCCCGCGGCCTGGTCGGGCCGTGTCCTCGTGGCTGAGGCCGTCGCTGGTCAGCAGCCCCGGAGACCGCGGGCCAGGAGTCGCCTCCCGACGCCAGGGCGCAGGAGGGACGCCGCGCCCCGCTGCCCGCAGGTCCGGGCGGCACCGCGGGAGCAGCCCCGCGGGCCTGAGGGGATCCGGGCTCCGGCGCTGTCCCCCTGCGCGGGGCTCGGGAGGCGCCCCGGGGGCGGTTCCGGCTGTGGCTGAGGCCACGTGACGCCGCGCGCGCTAGTGTGTGTGTGTGTGTGTGTGTGTGTGTGTGTGTGTGTGTGTGTGTGTGTGTGTGTGTGTGTGTGTGTGTGTGTGTGTGTGTGTGTGTGTGTGTGTGTGTGTGTGTGTGTGTGTGTCCGCGCTCCCGCCCTCCTGTCCTGTGGAGACCACAGCGGGTGGAGCGGACCAGCTTGGGGCAGCCCCGGGCGTGGGGCGTGGGGCGTGGCTGCTCGGCCCCGGGGGCGGGCGGATGGACCCGCCGGGATCGGGAGCTGCTGCGAAGGAAGCGGTCGGTGTGCTCGGCCCCCTGCAGAGCGAGGAAGGCCGGCCCTGGACCGCCCTGAACTCGCCGCCGAGTGCGGGCCACGGGGGGTGGTGACGCCAGAGGGGCCCGAGTCCCTCAGGGAGGCCGGTGCCCGGTGACTCCCGGTGCGTGTGACGTGGGGAGCCCTGCTCCGGGGCCGCGACCCCCTAACCCCTGGCGAGGAGGGGAGAGGGCTGGCTTTCCGTCTCCCGGGATGTGCGGCGACACCTGTGTGTGCGCGGGCCCGGGAGGTGCCGCTGCAGGCGGCGACCGGACCGGCGGCTGGGACCCCGGACCCTCGGTGCTCTGGTCGCGGTTGGTTGCGATCGGCCGGCCGGAACCGGTCACGCCGCTGAGCCCCCTGCTCTCAGGATGAGCTCTGAGTGTGGCCGGTGGCACCGCCCTCGCTGACCGTGTGGAGGTGGCCTGCGCGCTCCGTCCACGCCGGACGGGGGCCTGTCTCTGTGCAACCCCCCCAACCCCCAGCGCCTCCCCGCTGGGCCCTCCGGAGGGCGTGGCCTCCCCGGGTTCCTATTCCATCAGTGGTTGCTCACCCCCTCTTCCACACCGGATTTTTTAAAAAAACCAAACATTTTTTCATGTTGATATTATTGCAGGAGTCCCCCTGCCCCGCTTTGCCCACCTCCGTGCTCCCGGCCCCCTCCTGGACTTGGCCCCATTCCTGTCTGTGTCCATGGTGGGGATGTGTTCCTTATCCAGTCACTCCCCACCCGGGCACCGTGCAGTCTGCTCCATGGGACCGTGCTCTGCTGCCATTTTGTTCCTCGGTTTATTTTATTAGTGAGATCACAGAGTATCTGCCTTTCTCGGACCGGCTGATTTCACCTGCAGGATGCTCTCAGGTCCTTCCATGTTATTACAAACAGTAAGGCTTCCTTTTCACAGCCAAGTCGTATTCCATGTGTAAATGTACCACCGCTTTTTATTCTGTGCACCAGGCCTCTAGTTGTATATAATGCTGCTATGAACAGGGGAGCATGCATTCTTTCTGATGGTGTTTCTGGTCTCTTAGGATATATTCCCAGAAGTGGGATCATTGCGTCAAAAGGCAGTTCCATTTTGAATGTTTTGAGGGGACTCCATATTGTTCTCCCCGGTGGCTGCACAGCCTGCATTCCCACCAGCTGTGCATGGGGTTCCCTCTTCTCCTTATCCTCACCAGCACTTTGTTGGTTTATTGATGGTAGCCATTCTGACAGGTGTGAGGTGCTACCTCTTTGTAGTTTTCAAAAATACATATTCCTAATGATTTCAGAGAGGAAGGGAGAGGGAGAGAGATTGAAACATCAGTGATGAGAGATAATCATTGATTGGCTATCCCCCTGCACGCCCCACACTGGGGACTGAGCCCATAACCCTGCCATGTGCCCTGCCTGGGAATTGAACCGTGACCTCCTGATTCATAGGCCAACACTCAATCACTGAGCCACCCCAGCTGGACACCTCTTTTTTTTTTTTTCTCACAATTTTTTATTTTTATTTTTATTTTTTTTAATTTTATTTTTTATTACAAAGGGTATTACATATGTGTCCATTTTTCCCCCCAGCCCTAGAGAGTCCCCTAGCCTCCCCTATCCCCCAGTGTCTTATGTCCATTGGTTATGCTTATATGCATGCATACAAGTCCTTTGGTTGATCTCTTACCCCCCTACCTCCCGCCCCCCAACCCTCCCCGGCCTTCCCGCTGCAGTTTGACAATCTGTTTGAGGCAGCTCTGCCTCTGTATCTATTATTGTTCAAAAGTTTATAATGGTCTCAATTATCCATGAATAAGTGAGATCATGTGGTATTTTTCCTTCATTGACTGGCTTATTTCATTAAGCATAATGCTCTCCAGTTCCATCCATGCCATTGCAAATGGTAAGAGTTCCTTCCTTTTTAGAGCAGCATAGTATTCCATCGTGTAGATGTACCACAGTTTTCTAATCCATTCATCTACTGATGGGCACTTGGGCTGTTTCCAGATCTTAGCTATGGTGAATTGTGCTGCTATGAACATAGGGGTGCATATATCCTTTCTGATTGGTGTTTCTGGTTTCTTGGGATATATTCCTAGAAGTGGGATCCCAGGGTCAAATGGGAGTTCCATTTGTAGTTTTTTGAGGAAACTCCATACTGTCTTCCATAATGGCTGCACCAGTCTGCATTCCCACCAGCAGTGCACAAGTGTTCCTTTTTCTCCACATCCTCTCCAGCACTTGTCGTTTGTTGATTTGTTGATGATAGCCAGTCTGACAGGTGTGAGATGGTACCTCATTGTTGTTTTGATTTGCATCTCTCAGATGATTAGTGACTTTGAGCATGTTTTCATATGTCTCTTGGCTTTCTGAATGTCCTCTTTTGAAAGGTGTCTATTTAGGTCCTTTGCCCTTTTTTTGATTGGATTGTTTATCTTCTTTTTGTTAAGTTGTGTGAGTTCCCTATAAATTTTGGAGATTAGGCCCTTATCAGATATGACATTGGCAAATATGTTTTCCCACACAGTGGGTTTTCTCGTTGTTTTGTTGATGGTTTCTTTTGCTGTGCAGAAGCTTTTTATTTTGAAGTAGTCCCATTTGTTCATTTTCTCTTTAGTGGACACCTCTTTATGGTTGTAATTTGCATCTCTCCGATGATTAGTGACATTGAGCATTTTTTAATGTCTATTGGCCATCTGTATGTCCTCTTTAGAGAAATGTCTATTCAGGTCCTTTACCCAATTTTTCTTTTTAAATCCTCACCCGAGGATACTTTTCCATTGATTTCTAGAGAGTGGAAGGGAGGGAGGAGGGAGAGAAAAAGAGAGAGAAAAATATCGTCTGAGAGACACATTGATTGGCTGCCTCCCACGTGCACCTTTACTGGGGCTGGGGAAATTGCAACCTAGGTACATGCCCTTGATCAGGAATTGAACCCTGGACCCTTCTCTGCAGGCCAGTGCTCTAACCACTGAGCAACCGACCAGGGCTTTTCCCCATTTATTATTGGATTGTTTGTCTTCCTAGTGTTGAGTTGTGTAAGTTCTTTATATATTTTGGAAGTTAACCCCTTATCAGATGTATCATTGCCAAATATGTTCTCCCACACAGTGGGTTCTCTTTTCATTTTGCTGATGGTTTCTTTTGCTGTGCAGAAGCTTTTTATTTTTTTTTATTTTTTTAATTTGATGTAGTTCCATTTGTTTATCTTTTCCTGAGTTTCCCTTGCCCTCGGAGACATATCTGCAAAAATATTGCTGTAAGAGATGTCTGACCTTCTTTGTTTCTTTTATGGCCTTTGTTTTTGAAGTCTATTTTGTCAGATAGAAGTATTGCTACCCCAGCTTTTTTTCGTTTCTATTTGCATGGTACATTTTTTTCCATCCCTTCACTTTTAGCCTGTGTGTATCTTTTGTTCTGTGGTGGAACACTTGTAGACAGCATATATATGGGTCGTGTTTCTTATCTATTTGGCTACCCTGTGTCTTTTGATTGGAGCATTTAATCCATTTACATTTAAGGTTATTTATTATTGATAGCTATTTATTGCTATTTTCCCAATGCCCATGTTCCTCTTTCAATTTCTTCATAAAGTAGTTCCTTTAGCATTTTTTGCAATGCTGGTTTGGTGGTAATGAACTCTTTTAGTCTTCTTTTGTCTGGGAAGCTTTTTATGTCACATTTATTCACATTTAAATGATAGCCTTGCTGGATAGAGCAATCTTGGATTCAGGTCCTTGCTTTTCATCACTCTGAATACTTTTATGCCAATCCCTTCTGGCTGGAAGTGTTTCTGCTGAGAAATCAGCTGAGTCAAATAGGAACTCCCTTGTAGGTAACTGACTCTTTCTTTTTGCCTTCAAGATTCTCTCTTTGTGTTTAATTTTGGCCATTTATTTATTTATTTATTTTATTGCCATTTTGTGATGTGTTTTTGGCGTGGATCTCTTTGGGTTTAATCTTGTATGGGACTCTCTGTGCCTCCTGAATTTGTGTGACTTTTTTCTTCACTGGGCTCAGGAAGTTTTCTGTCATTTTTTCAAACGCATTCTCGATCTCTTGCTTGCTTTCTTCTCCTTATGGTATCCCTATGATACGGATGTTGTAAATTTCATGGTGTCCCCACAATGAATTTTTAAACCATTGTTTCCTTTGACTTCACTGTAGTCAGTCATGTGGACACTATTTAAATTCAGTTTATTTGGTTCCCATGACACTAGGCTCTTGGTGTTCCCCATGGTTGTGTTGTTGAGCCTTTCCTGCTGGTGGATGCCCTCAATGATCCTCCACATTCTGTGGTGACAACGGTCATCTCGCTGTGGGCAGCTTCTAAGTCATTTTATCCTAAATTATTAATGTGTTGGGAACTTTGTGGACACGACCAGGCCTCTCCACATGGGAATGCTTGTGCAGGGAGGGGAGAGAGCGGGGAGGTGGGAGGGGAGAAGCGGCAGCTTTTCTGGGTGGGCGGATGAGGGGTGCCGTTCCTGGCAGGGGACATGCACGCAGAGGCTGACTGGTGAGGAGGGAGTCAGGCCAAGGCTGTGAGTAGTGCTTGGGACCTTTCTCTTCAGCCACTCTGATACTGTAGTCCAGGCTTGTAACTCGAGGCTTCCCACTTAGTGTCCTCCATCTCCTCTCCCGCTGCCCACTCCCCGGGAACACAGGGCCCTGGCTCCCACACCTGCCAGCACCCTGTGTCTGTGTCTGATCCCAGGCCTGACACGCTGTCAGACCAGCTGACTCTCCCTTCCAGTGTCTGCTGCCCCCACCCACTGAGCCCAGCCCCTGCCTCCGGGACGAGGACTGCGGACGTGGTGGCAGCTGCGGGGTTGATGGCCAGAGCAGAGCCACAGCAGGGGCTGCTCGGAGGCACATCAGGGGCACCTCAGGAGGGGTGGTGAGGGCGCTGCCCCCCATGGGGCACCCTCCCAGGGGACTCCCCCCTGCCCCCCACTGTGCATGTTCACACGCTGAGGCTTTGCTTCCCTGTAGGTTCGTGTCCCAGGCAGGCCCTGTCATGGCCAGGCTGTGGACATGCCCTTGCCTACATGTGCATGAGGACAGAGGCTGCCCACCTTCTTTGGCTTGTAGTGGGGGTGGGAGAGAGGGTTTAACAGGTGGGCAAACTTTTTGACTCGAGGGCCACAATGGGTTCTTAAACTGGACCGGAAGGCCGGAACAAAAGCATGGATGGAGTGTTTGTGTGAACTAATATAAATTCAAAGTAAACATCATTACATAAAAGGGTACGGTCGTTACATAAAAGGGTACAGTAGTTTGCCCACGGCTGGTTTAGAACCTGGCAGTGTCCACCCCTCAGTCTCATTCAGGAACCTAGATGTTTCCTCGATTGTTCTGAGCGAGGCTTCCTGGCAGAACTTGCCGGGACGGTGGGAATGGTCTGTGGTCTGCACTGTGGGCCTCAGTCGCTGGGGAACACCTGAAAGGTGTCTGGTGAGGGAGACAGAGGCACGTGCTTCCAGTGTGTTCACTCTTAGCGCCGGCTCACGGCTGCTGTCTTTTAGCCCCCCCAACCCCCCCACGTCACACACGTGCTGTTAGCGCCGTCACTGTCCCTCCTCCGTGCTTTGTGCCTGTATTCTCCTTTCCAAACCGCCTCTGCCTGCCAGCCCAGTGGACACGCTCCTACAGCCCTGCCTGGTTCTTCCGACTAGCGGACACGGTCTGCACTCACATCCGCTCCCCTCCCTTAAGATGAACAAGCTGCCCAAGCCCAGCCCTTCGCTATGTGCCAGGCCCACCCTCCGCAGCCTCCCCCCGGCCTCTGCTCCTCACGATTCCCACGGTGCTCACTTGGTCTCCAGGTGACACTGGAGTTCACCTCACTGCCTGCCATTATCTGTCGCCCTGTCCAGCTCTCCCTCCTTTCACATCGAGGCTCTGGGAGGGCTCTGGGCCCCATCGAGGTGCCCCTGGCCCCACCAGACTGACCCCCTGCTCAGCTCTAGCCCGTGCTCCCTCTGCTGTCACCGTCTCCCCTGGGAGGCTTCGCAGGCACGACTCAGAGTTCATGTTTATCATGTTTCTCAGCAGAACCCAGCAAAAGCTCTGATCTCTGCCAGAGAAGTTCAGGGTCTTGCCATGGCATGAAAGGTCCCTAACATCTTCCTTCTGGTTTTCTGCCCTTGTTCCCTCAGCTTTGCCAACACTCAGCCCCCAGCCGTGCCTGCCTTGCCCCTGGCTCCCTGCCCGCTGTTCCTTCAGGGCTTGCTGAGGAGCCCTTGTCCGAGACCACATCCTCTCTGGTGCAGCTCGGCCAGGACCCCCGTGCAGGCCCTCCGAGTGCATCGTGCAGGGGAGGCAGCTGCTCACATGCCCCTCCTCCCCCGAGGCCGAACTCCCTTGGCACTGCCCTCTGTGCTGTGGCCTCGAGGCCCGCTCAGCACTCTGACTGAGGGCTGTCTATGTGATCGCCAAAGTCTTTTCCCTCCTGTTGGCTGTAACTCCTCGTGGCAGGGACTGTCTTGTTCTCCCTGCACCAAGAACAGTGCTGGCACAGGATAGGTGCTCGGCTGGTGCTGCCTGCTGGGTGGCCACCTCTGCCGGATGGGAAGCCCCTGGTGATACCTGCCCAGTCCCAGGCTCCAGAGTTGCTGACAGGTCTGTGGTGTGAGCACACAGGCAGCTGATGGCCTTCCCTCCTCCCCAGCACAGGCCGTGCTGTCTCCAGGGCACCATGAACGCTATCGTCGCCCTCTGCCACTTCTGTGAGCTCCACGGCCCCCGCACTCTCTTTTGCACGGAGGTTCTGCACGCCCCTCTTCCGAAGGGGGCTGGGGACAGCCCTGGCCAGGGGGAGCAGGCCGAGGAGGAGGAGGGTGGCATCCAGATGAGCAGCGGCATCTGCACGCACAGCCCAGCGGAAGGGGCCAGCACGGAGTCCAGCAGCCCGGGACCCAAGAAGTCGGACATGTGCGAGGCAAGTGTCGGGGGCTGGGCCGTTTCTCTCCCTCCAGGACGCACGCTTGTGCTGGAGGCCCCCTGGGGGCAGCAGGGGCTGTGGTGCAGTGGATGGGCCTCCCAGGAGTGTGGTCTCCAGTGGTGTGTGCAGACCGTTCTCCATGGAGGGAGTTGGCTGCTTTTATGTCCTTCTAGCTCGTTCCTTTCATCCTAGCCTCAGCCTTTCAACCCGCCCTGTGCCAGCATACTGTCGCCACCACCATCCCATTTGCCGTTCAGCCTCCCCACCACACGCTCTGTTCACACTCATGTCCACATTGGCCCATCCCAGGCTCCGATTCTCTCTGGCTGGTGTTCTCGGTGCTTCCTCCTCGCGGGGTCCTAGGGCTCCTGTGTGCTGCTTTGTGAGCTCTGGGAAGCGGAGTTAAGTTCCCTCACCAGGTCACTTCTTCACGTGAGGGACCTGGGTCGGGCCCTGCCATCAGAGGCAGGGTTGGATTCTGGCTCACACGGACGCTCAGACCTGTGGCCTCTTCCTGAGACTCCTGCCAAGTGGCTGTGTCAGCACCAAGGACAGATGCCAGCACAGCGCACTATGCGCCACTCGCAGCTGTGAGCCTCAGTTGTCCCTTCTGTATGATGGGCAGTCTCACTAATTTTCTCATAAGGCTGGTCTTTGGATTAAAGAGATAGTGTGTGTGGAGCTTTTTGTTGTTGTTAATCCTTGCCCAAGGATATTTTTCCCATTGATTTTTAGAGAGAGGGGAAGGGATGGGGGAGAGAAACATCCAAGTGAGAGAGACACATCGATTGGTTGCCTCTCCCACATGCCCTGACTGGGGCTGGGGATTGAACCTGCAACCCAGGTACATGCCCTTGACCAGGAATCAAACCGGTGACCCTTTGGTGCGTGGGCTGACTCTCTAACCACTGACAACACCGGCCAGGGCCGTAGAGCTTTCTTAACACCTGCTACGTAAGTGCTCAGTATGTTGGATCTGTTACTCGTACCCTGTAAACCTTTGTGGTCTTTGCATCCTGGGTGTCCTCCTCAGGAAACAGGGAAATCCTCAGGGAAGTGTAACTGGCAGGCAGTTAGGACTGTATGGAGTCTCCACTTCAGCTCTGCACAGGGCAAGAAAGCATGGTGCCTGCTTCCCGACTGACTGGTTTTCTTTTCCTTCTCGTGGGCAGGGCTGCCGGTCACTTGCTGTGGGGCATCCCGGGTACCTGAGCCACGATAAAGAGACTTCGATTAAATATGTCAGCCATCAGCACCCCAGCCACCCCCAGCTCTTCAGCATTGTCCGCCAGGCCTGCGTACGCAGCCTGAGCTGTGAGGTGGGCACTGCGGTGTGGGAGGGGTGGCTGTTTTGGGGGATCTCATGTATCCCAGGATTCCCTGAACAGGCCCAGGGGGCTATGGGAAGGAAGACAGGAGTCAGTCCTATAGAGAAGCCAAAGGCAGACGCTGAGCTGGGCCGGGGGGTGGGGGGGTGGGGGAGTGGAGACGGGACGTGGCTACGGGGGCCCCTTCTCCACAATCCACCCCGGGGGCCCCTTCTCCACAATCCAAAACACACTGTGCTGGGCTAGTGGCTTCTAAGTGGCTGCTAACTTATCACTTGAAGCACCAAACTTTGGTTATTTGTTCATTCGTAATGGACACATTTCTAATTTCTAAGGTATGGGATATTTCTAGGGCATGTAGTTTACCCCTCCATCATCGTGGGCTCTCAGATCCTCCTGAAGAGGGAGTCCATTGTTTCTAAACTATGTGGCTGCTGCTGTTGAGTTTCAGTCTTAGCTTTTAGGTTTTTTATCTCTCAGGAAGAATTCATAATCCAGTAACTGAGACTTCCTGTCACTATGCCCACTTGGTCAGACCACTGAGCCCCCACTCTCCGAACTTACTGTTCGGTGTGCCCACCTTTGGCTCTTTCCCGCTTCTTGCTATTCTGCTCCTAACCTGCTAGCTGGCAGGTGATCATGCCCGAAGGGGTTGTGTTTACAGGGAGCATGGCTGTCATGGGACCCGAGTCCTCCTACAAATGCAGCACATTTTATCACATGGGCTCTGCAGTGGCTGTCTCACCTGCCGCTCTCCAGTGTGTTTAGAGTGATGTTGGCAGATAGGAGTCTGGGGTAGATTTATTTGTGTAGGAGTTACTTAGGGCTCAAGGTAGAAAATGTAATCAGCCTACTTGGCTGGCCCTTGCACTCCATGATAACAATCAGTTGGGTCCCAGGAGGAGATGGGAGCAGTTTTCCTCCCATTCCCTCCTCTTTCCTTCCCCATAATTAACGTGTCTGATGAGTGCAGAAAGGGAATCTGAGCGGGAGGCTGACTCTGTCCTGGAAGCAAGGCGAGGACTGTCTTTGGCACAGGTCTGCCCTGGCCGTGAAGGCCCTATCTTCTTCGGGGACGAGCAGCACGGGTTTGTGTTCAGCCACACCTTCTTCATCAAAGACAGCCTGGCCCGTGGCTTCCAGCGCTGGTACAGCATCATCACCATCATGATGGACCGCATCTACCTCATCAACTCCTGGCCCTTCCTGCTCGGGAAGATCCGCGGGATCATCGATGAGCTCCAGGGCAAGGCTCTCAAGGTGGCCCCGATGGGGGAGTGGGCGGCGGGGTGTGCGCGGTGGTCCTGCCGTGGCTGCTCTGTCTGCTAGTGAATTGTTTCCTGGCCTCAGTGTCGGAGTTGTGGCTGGAGGCCCGGCAGTTGGCCAGTCAGTTCGGTTGCTTTTCTGGTCTCTGATGTCCTGCTCTGGTTCAGCTCTGGCTTCTTGGCTGCAGTCAGACCTGGCTTCATCTGATGTCTTTGTCCTCTGGCCATCATTGCAAAGGCCTGGTCACTAACCAGGCTGCAGACCCACCACCCCCAGCTGGCATTGCACCTCCGGGCTGGCCAGGTGATGCCTGGCAACAGTTTTTCTCTGGCTCAGGTTGCTTGTCCATTGCAGGGACTGGGGGGAATCTGCTTGCTGTAGGGTCCCGACAGCCATGTTGCTTGTTTGCCTGCTCGAGGGAAGTGAGGGTGCTGGTCACATGTCCTCCCACATGCTCTGTGTGATGAGCCCTCCATGTGCCTGGAGTGGGAGGACTGGACAGATGTGGAGCATGACAGTCATGGCCGTGAGCACGCCTGCTGCCTCAGTGTCTCTCCAGCGCCCCAGAAGGCCTTCGTAGGAGAGGCAGGGGTATCCCGACAGCTGGGGAGCAGGAATCATGAGACTGGCGCTCTGTGCTCTGCGTGGGGTGGGGACAGGCTTCAGGGCAGCATTGGGATGCTGGCTGGGAGCCCACGGCCGCTTGGCTGCTGTGCTCGGGTACAGGGCTCCCTCCTCTGTGTTGCAGGTGTTTGAGGCAGAGCAGTTCGGGTGCCCACAGCGTGCCCAGAGGATGAACACAGCCTTCACCCCATTCCTGCACCAGAGAAACGGCAACGCCGCCCGGTCGCTCACCTCCTTGACCAGCGATGACAACCTCTGGGCGTGCCTACACACCTCCTTTGCGTGGTAAGGAGGCCACAGGCCTTTCAGCAGCTCTGGAGAGAGCAGGGAAGACTTCGGGGAGAGCAGTGTTGGTGCCTCCGTGGTATGCAGTGTACTGAGCACTGACCTGGACCCGGTTCTCCCTGAGGGGGTGCAGGATGTGTCCTGTAGAGCTCCCTTCCCAGTGATGTTTCTGAATGCTAGTCCCAGCGTGCACACTCCCTCCCAGGAGCACGCCTGTGCCTTTCCCTTCCCTCTTCTTCCCCACAGGCGCCCTTCCTAAACTCTAAGGGTCCCCAGGAGACTTGCAGCCAGGGGCCAGTGGGCAGTGGCTGCTCCCAGCTCGTTTCAGGCTGACCGCTGGCCCTGTCCTCAGGCCCCCTTTTCTCGGACTTCTTACTGAGCCCAAGCAGCCCAGCTGAGGCTCATTTCCCCAGCGAGTCCCTCTCCTGTTGCTTCTATCCTAGGCCCTTCATTTCGCTGTCCCCAGCCTTAATAAATGTCCTCTAAAAAAAAGCTAGGCCCGGCCGGTGTGGCTCCGTGGTTGAGTGTCTACCTATGAACCAGGAGGTCACGGTTCAATTCCCAGTCAGGACACACACCCCCGATCCCTAGTGGGGGGTGTGCGGGAGGCAGCCAATCAGTAATTCTCTCTCATTGATGCTTCTATCCCTCCCTTTTCCTTCTCTCTGAAATCAGTTGAAATACATTTTTTAAAAAAGATAGTCGCATTCCAAGACAAGGGATCTCCTCCCTTCTTTGTAGCCAGTGATGAGCATTTACCTCCCACACCTTCCGTGGGTCAGGAGTGGAGAGAGGCTCAGCTGGCCAGTCCGGCTCAGGCTCTAAGGAGGTTTCCGCCATCCGGTTTGGCTCCCTCACGGGGCTGGCACGGGGGTGCTGGCTGTGGGCAGGAGGCCTCAGCCCCTCGCAGTGCGGACAGATGAGCTGACTTCCCTCAGAGTGAGCGACCAAGGAGAGCAGGGGGTGGAATACGCAAGGTCCTGACCGGCCGCAGCCCACACGCTGTGTCCCGCTGTTGGTTAGGAATGTGCTGTGTCCCCGAGGCCAGCCTCGGTGGAGGAGAGGGTTAGTCTTCCGCTTTGGAAGGGAGGAGCGTCCGTGGATTTGTGATGTATTTGAAGTGACCACTGTTTGTCCTCTGGCCACCGATTGTTTCAGTCCCTCCATTGCAAGATCCTCCGAAGACTCCCCCACATTCTCATTCCTGTGCTGTCAGTGTGAAGTCTAGGGCTCATTGTCTAAGGTCTTGGTGGGCGAGGAGCTCAGAGGGGGGCCCTTGGGTGCAGCTCCCAAGACCTGCAAATCCCACTTCCCACATCCATCGCCGCTGGCTCTTAAAGATCGCTTCTATGTGGGACGTTTCTAAGCGGCTCAGAGTAGAATGAACAGCACCGTGCACGCGGCATCCCTGTCGTCCAGCTTTGGCAGCTGTCAGCATCTGCTTTTTCATGTGCCCCTCACTTTCCTAGAGTTTTTTACAGCAAATGTCAATTGTATCATTTCAGCTGCAAAACCATGATCATATCCGACAAAATGGACTAATTTCTTAGTACCATCCAGCCCAGTCCACATTCACTTTCCCTGTTTTGCCTCACAAGTGACTTTTGAATTGGGTCACACGCAGTGTGTGGATTGTTGTAAATCTCTTATCTGGAAGAGTGTCTCCTGCCCTGCTTTCCCTGTGCCTTTTGTTGGGGGAGCTGGGCCACTGGTTTCTTTTGCGCTGTTTTCTACAAACTGGGGGTTAGAGTGAGAGGCTTGAGGGGCTTCGGGTTCAGCTTTCTCCTGACGAGAGACATGAGGGCTCTGTTCTCAGGCTCCTGAAGGCGTGCGGCAGCCGGCTGACGGAGAAGCTCCTGGAGGGCGCGCCCACCGAGGACACCTTGGTCCAGATGGAGAAGCTCGCGGGTAAGCGGGCGCCCTCTGCCCACGTGGCCTTGGGGCCATCCCAGCCCGCGGCCTCCTCCAGGCCGGCAGAGAGCTGCCCGGGGGCCCTGGGATAAGCCCACGAGGAGCCTCTCAGAGAGGCTTGCCCTGTAGCCCACGCGCTCCTGTCTTGATTTCCTGTCTCATCCTCCTGGACAGTCCAGGAGCGTCTGTGACCCAGGCAGCCGGGAAAAGCCCCTGTCGGGCTGCGTAAGGATTGGCCGATGGGAAGCTTTCTTGTCCCTGTTTTATCGTTAACCAAGTGCTTGGCCTCTCCAGATTCTCGTACTCTGCTCGCTAGCAACACAGAGCTGTGCAGCCGCCGGGCCAGGGTTCCCATCAGGGGCGGCGGTTCCCGCTTCACTGTCTCTGGGCCGCCCTCTCAGGTGTGGGGTCAGCTCTTCGTGTCTGGGCGCAGGGCCCGTGCACTCAGGAACTCCCCGGGAACCCCCGCCCACCCGGCTGTGCTTTCCTCCAGAGGGCCTTCGCTTGGTGATTGAGGTCTACAGTCTCAGCGGCGTGGTGGGTAGATCCCACTGTGGTGCGTGTGTGTAGCTTGTTGCTAGCCGTGCTGGTGTGCTGCAATGGCAGATAATTGACCTTAAAACACTGGAGCTGTCGCAAGGCCTCTCCTGCAGTCAGGTGACTTCCACACGCTTGCACGCAAACCCTCTCCTAAGTAGGGAAAAGCAAATAGTTTCCGCGAGAGCAGAAGGTACTCAGAAGAGAGAAAACTTTGCAGTCATGGCCAGGCTGGCCCTAGAGTGTCCATTATTGTAGTGATTGTAAGTTTCCAGGCTAGTGAAGATGGTGAGAGTTCCTTGCACAGAGAGCCCCGTGCATCCGGACAACCTTCCAGGGCTTCTGTCACATCCTGGTCTGTGTTCTGGTCACAGGAGGCTCAGAGCACAGGCTCTGGGGGCGGCTGACCCATCTGCAGGGCCTGCCTTCTGCTCTGTTCCATGTGCTGGGCACAGCCCTCCCCGAGGGCCTCACCAGGTGAGGATTGTATGAAGACTAATTGAAATAACAGACATTTCTTTATCTTTAAAATGAGGAGGATGGTATTGAGGGTGAAAGGGTGAGGAGGTGAGGAAGCCCCTGGAGTAGTCCTAGCCGTGGAGGAGCTCAGGCAGCCAGGCTCTGTCCTCCGTGCCGTTTGCGTGACCTTTCCCCTGTGGGAACCGCGCAGTTCTGCAGGTGCCTGGCAACGCAGTGAGGCTCTGGGCCCTCCCAGCCCACCGCAAGGCTCGTAGGGTAAGAGTAGTATAGCCCTGCCGGTGTGCTCAGTGGATAGAGCTTCGGCCTGTGCACGGAGGGTCATGGGTTTGATTCCCCATTAAGAGCACGTACCTGGGTTGCAAGTTCCATCCCCAGCCCTGGTCGGTGTGTGTGGGAGGCAACCAATCGATGTGTCTCTCTCTCCTCCTCCCCCCTCCGTTCTGCTCTCTAAAAATCAATGGGAAAAATGTCCTCGGGTGAGAATTAACAATAGTAAAGAGTAGTGGAGATGGCTGGCCCCAATCAGCAATCCATGGCCTCTAGTAGCTTAACCATGAGGGGCCTTGGGCTGAAGTGGTCACACAAGGAGACCATCGCAGCCAGGAAGTCGGGGAGTCCAGGGGGCGGCAGGCTTCATAGCTGTCTTTGTTGTCCATCCTGCAGATTTAGAAGAGGAATCAGAAAGCTGGGACAACTCGGAGGCTGAAGAGGAAAAAGCCTCTGTCTTGCCAGAGGGTGCGGAGGGGCGGGAGCTGACCAAATGCCCCACAGGTTCCTCCTCACTCTCAGACTGTGAGAGCTGGCAGCCCCGAAAGCTGTCCGTCTTTCAGTCCCTTCGGCACATGAGACAGGTAGGCAGCGGAGGGCCAGAGCCGCGTCCCCACCCCCTCGTCCCCTCCAGCACACTTGGTCCTTGGGGCTCATGGTGTTCAAGACCCGCAGGGACGGGTGGTGAGGAATGACCGCCAACCTCCTTGATGGCTGTGGGTCCATGCCCGTCAGGGCACCTGCAGCAACCCACCAGTGAAACAGCAAATGGAGGTTTCTCTCTCTACAAAAGCAGTAACTAAAACAAACAGCATATCCTTGAAAAGATTAAAAACGGTGGTGCGGGGGGTGGCTGGTCTGGATGAGAGCAGTGTGGGCAGGGCGGGGAGCAGCGTGGCGGGGACAGGCCTGGTGGGGACAGGCCTGGTGGGAGGAGCGCTGGCTGGAGCAGGCTGGCTCTGGATGCTGGGTTTGCCACGTCGGTGGCGTCTGAGTGTGGAGTGAGGGCTGTGGAGACCCTGCTCTTCCTGGGCCTGCAGTGCCCTGAAACCTGCCACTTGCTTTCAAGTGGTTCAGCAAAGCAAAGTGTGCAGCCAGAGAAGGCAAATGTTCTAATACTTTTTCTGCTTCAAGGCTTTGAAAATGAAAATGAGAAAAAGATCTTATAAAATGTGCAAGAGTTTTAGGATCTGATTTTAGGTACAAATCTGGGGACTACTGTCTGCCTTCTGACCTGGGCAAGCCAGTCAGCCTCCCTGAGAAGCTAAGTGGCTTCTTCTCTGACCTGCCTTCCTTGACTGTACAGAGAAGGTTCTAGATCAGGGATGGGCAAACTTTTTGACTCGAGGGCCACAATGGGTTCTTAAACTGGACCGGAGGGCTGGAACAAAAGCATGGATGGAGTGTTTGTGTGAACTAATATAAATTCAAAGTAAACATCATTACATAAAAGGGTACGGTCTTTTTTTTCAATAGTTTTATTCATTTCAAACGGGCCGGATCCGGCCCGTGGGCCGTAGTTTGCCCACGGCTGTTCTAGATGGACACACAAGTAGCATCCATTGGACAGAATGCACATTCAGAGCAGAGAGCACCGAGCTCTGTTTTTCAGGTCCTGGGTGCCTCGTCTTTTCGCATGTTGGCCTGGCACGTTCTCATGGGGAACCAGGTGATCTGGAAAAGCAGGGACACAGACCTTGTCCTGTCAGCGTTTGAAGTTCTCCGGGTAAGTGTGTCTTCTGTCCTTCCTTGTTCTATAGCAGGACAGTATTTGTTGGGTGTGATTGTTAGGGTGCACTGATCCTCCTTCCTGAGATCCATGTTTCCCTCCACTATTAAATATGACAGGTATTTATGGCTTTTATTTCTAGTGGAAGGAGTCTGTGCTTCCTGATAGATTGAGAACTAATGACCCTCTCTCCCATCCTCATTCCCTGAGTCACTTGCAGAAGCCATGGGGTGGTCACAGCTGCTGTGGCAGCAGCCCTGGGTCGCCGCACTGCCTCTGCGCAACAGTCCGATGGGGGTGGTGCAGGGGCAGCACGCTGTCCCATCCCAGAGGTGCGATGGGTGCCACGGCCCGGGTTTGGCGCTCATGTGTTTAAGTCACTAGAAAGTGTGAATGCCTGCCGTCTGCTGCGTAGGCCTGTGAGCCACAAAGTGAATATGACAATCTCTCAGAAAGCATGGAATCTCTTCGTTGAGCGCGGGAAGAGACCGTTATCTGAGCAATACAAGAATTATATAGGAATTAGCACCATAAAGCAAGAGGCAGCACGAGTTACACCTGACCAATGGCCAGGAGACACCCAGGGGGCTGAGTGACCAGGGACGCCTCCTGGGAGGAGGGAGACTTTGGATGGCGCTGCGGTGGGTCCTGGAAGGTGGTGATGGAGACAGGCAGGGCCAGGGTGTTCCATCTGCTGTGGGTTCTGAGTCCCTCTCTCCTCTCCAGACCATGCTGCCCGTGGGCTGTGTGCGCGTCATCCCTTACAGCAGCCAGTACGAGGAGGCCTACCGCTGCAACTTCCTGGGGCTCAGCCCCCACGTGCAGATCCCCACCCATGTGCTCTCCTCAGGTTCGTGCTCTCCTCACCTGAGACCCAGTGCCCAGGGCTTAGACGTGGGCCGGGCCTTCACTGTGCGTTCGAGAATGTCGCCTGCCGGCCTTGGGAGCAGGGGGTACCCCCATTGCAGGACCAGCTTTCCCAGTGCCATTGGGCCTTTGTTTTCTGCCTTTAAAATGGATGAGGTTTGGACTGGACAGCTTCATAGTCAGGGTGGCTTACAGGGCATGGTTCTCAGTCGGGGCAGGCCGCAGTCTGGGAGTGGGAACAGCCAGTGGCTGTCAAAGGACTGTAGTTGCATCTGGGCAGGTGAGTCAGGGATGCCGCCGAGCTGGGGGCTTGCTGGGCTGCGACAGCCGCCTTCATGGTCCATGCGTCTCGTGGGCTCCTTTGCTCTCTCACGTTCTGTCACACTTCCTTGTTCCCTCCAAGTGTTTCTTCCTTTTACATGTCTTTTTTAAAACAAGAGCTTATTTGAGCCAAAACTGAGGACATGCTGGGGAGCATGATCTCAGATGCTCCCCTTTTATTTGCATCTTCCGCATCCATTGCTCAGCCAGCTCCGCCTGCAGTGCCCGCAAGCTTACTACCAAGAAGCTAATCAACACCCCTCACTTTTGGTTTAGGAAGCTCAGGAGTCAGCCTGGGTGCCTTCGCAGCTGCCAAGGCGGCCGGGGCTTCCAACACCAACGAGGGGCAGCCTGCTCGGGTGGTGGGCGGGGCAGTGGCAGAGCGGCTGGCCTCCGCAGCCCTGAGCAGCCTCCATTCAGCACCGAGGCTGGGCCTCTGTCCTGGGTCCGATTCAGAACGCAGGCTCAGGTTTCAGGATGGGCTTAAAGTCTTACCACTTCTAGTGGCTTCAGGCGAGTCACTTGGCTTCTGAGTCCGTTTCCCTGTCTACAGAATGGGGGAATTGTGGCAACTCTCTCTAGCGGTCATAGGGCTGTTTAGTAGTATGGAAATTGAGGTATATAATTAGTATTATTGTAAAATAATATTGTGTTAGTCTAACAAAGTTAAACCTTAACTGTTTACAAATAAACCACAGAAAGTTTTAAATGCCCAAGTGTTCATCTCCGGAGACGGGTTATCTCTGGGTGATCAGGTGATTTGAGCAGCAGGCAGAGGTGGGCTTGCTGCCGAGTGGAGGACGCTCCTGGGAGCAATGTGTTTGTATTGCTGCAGAATTTGCTGTCGTAGTGGAGGTCCACACAGCCGCTCCCACCAGCCTCCCCCCGGCTGGGTGTGAGGATGACCAGTATCTGAGCAAGTACGAGTTCGTGGTGACCAGTGGGAGTGCTGTGGCTGCAGACCGAGGTGGGTGCTTCTGGGCGGCGCCTGCACCACGAGATTGGGAGAGGGAGTGCGCCTCCCCTCCTGGGCTGACCCTCCTCCCCCACCTGTGGTTCCCCTCCCTGTTGCCAGTGGGCCCGACCATTCTGAATAAGATGGAAGCTGCTCTAACCAACCAGAATCTGTCTGTGGATGTGGTTGACCAGTGCCTCATCTGCCTCAAAGAAGAATGGATGAAGTAAGTACTGGCCACTGCACTCCTGGGGCGTTCATTGCTGATGAGAGGGCTGGATTGCCGGCAGCAATGTGTCTGCTAAGGAGAACCAGAAGCTGTTTTCAGAGAAGGAGGTGAGGCTGTGGCTACCTGATAGCAGTTAAGAGCGAGTTCAATCACCAGTTCCGCTACGAATATATTGGCTGGGTGACACCATGCAAATGACCTGGTGCCCCAAGCTTCTGGCTGCTCCTCTATGAGACAGGGTGACACCTGCCTCCAAGGGAAACATTTATTTTTTGCTGCTTAATTAACTTTAAAAATCTGAAAGTCAGATAAATAGGTATTTCTGTTTTACTGAAGCAAGTTACTTTATTTCCTCCTGCCTTCTTAGTAATTTTTTGTCAAATTTAATTAGTAAAACATTATCCTGATTTCAAATAATACAGTGAAGCTTAGGATCAACCAAATTCTTTCATGAATTTAAGGGAAAATTTTTTGTCTCCTTTTTTTCCATTTTGATACACCAACCATATTACCCAAGGCTGTCACTGATGGGCAAACTAGAGACCCTAAGGTTGCAGGTGGTCTGCGGCCCTGCTGTGCTGTCCCTTCTGAGGGTTTGAATTCCAGCACTGCTTGCAGACCAGAGCTCAGTGATTGTGCTGTGGCATCTGAGTGTTTTGTTTGGTTTTCTGCAGCAAAGTGAAGGTCCTTTTCAAATTCACCAAAGTGGACAGTCGGCCCAAAGAGGACACGCAGAAGCTCCTGAGTATCCTCGGAGCATCTGAGGAGGACAACGTCAAACTGCTCAAGTTCTGGATGACAGGCCTGAGCAAAACCTACAAGTCCCACCTCATGTCCACGGTCCGGAGCCCCCTGGCCACAGAGCCTCGTAATTGACCCACCATGGAAGTCAGTGTGGGATGCCTTCTGGGAAGTGGTGATGGCCATCCTTGCCATTGCACTCAGAGATTGGGTGTCTGGTGGCTGTCATAGGCTGTCCCATCCTGCACTGCTGGCACGGAGCTGTGTCCTAGCAGGGCATACAAACTGTTGGGGCTGAACTATGCCTGTGTGTGGGATTTGGGTGTGGTGAGTTCTTGGGAGCATACTACCAGCTGTTTCCATTGCTCCAGCCTGAAGAGGACCGCGGGAGACTTGTGATAAGGACAGGCCCCTGCACCAGTGCACCCCGTGAGAGAAGATGAAGGAAACTGTGTCTCCTGTCGCTTATGGACTTAGATCTCAACTTTTATAGGGAAGACACGTCAGGCCAGTCCTGACCTGGGTATTTTAGCCACAATATCATAACTTTCTCTTGAGGTTAACATTCAAAACTTTCTGTTCTGAAATGCAGCAAGAGTTCTCCAGGTATTAAATGCACACATGTAGTATCGCTACAGTTGTGGATTTTCAAGACAGGTGCTGATCCTTAGTCATTTTTAGTAACCTGGTTTTGAGTTAGGGCTCTGGGACAGGCTTTTAGAGTAAAGAGGAGGTATTCCTCATCAGTGGGCCCTTGGGAACTCATGTTCTGAAGTCATGTGACTACCAAGTCTTCTGGCCATGCTGTCCTGGTATTGCTTTGAAATTACCCTATAGTTTGAGGTCAAGCTCCTGATCTTTGTTACACAAAGATGACACTTTACCGAAATGTTCATGGAGCCATTTGACTTGCCCAGCTCACTGTGTACTCTTCCACGTCACTTTGTTTTTATTGCTTCTTTACACACTCACATTTGGCTGCAGTTAATCTTCAGAGCATGGTGACTTAAAGTAAGATCATCTCATCCTCTCTGCATTTTTATAAGGGTTCATGGTTTGGAGGGATTTTCCAGCAGTTTTGCTGATTTGTTTAGTTCTTGTTTGTTTATATTTAACATGAAGACTAAGTATATGACTAGGTATCTGTATTATGTAAGAACATTGAAACAATAAATATGTATTTTTATAACATATTGACCACGTGGTTTCATAACTAAAGTTTTCTTGAGATCAAGCACAGAAAATATGGTTAAAATAACACCAGTAATGATATAATTATTTTGGAACTTGAGTCTGTTACAGGCTTACAACTTCCAGGGAAAGACTGGTAAACTGGTTAATTTTGGTCAATTCCAGCTCTTGGCACAGTAGCAGCTACCCCTCCCCTACCCCCAGCTGCATGGCAGGCAGTGTTCAGCAGCTTGCACACAGCGTGGGAGCTAGGATTGGAAAAGGGACCCTGTCCTAACTATTAGGGATCTGTGCTCCCATCACTGATGGCTACTTCTGATCACAAAGGTGCAGGCAAAGAGATTGGCAGCCGTTGTTGTTGCACCTCTCCCCTTCTTGCAAGCCCCTCCTCTAGCTGAAGTGACTAGTGGGAGACTTAATGGGCTGTGCCCTCCTCCACCCACTTCAGTTTTTGCTTTTTTCCTTTCAGGAGCCAGATATGAAAGACTTTGACATTCAAACATAACCACACATATGGAGGAAATTAGAAGGTGGCTGCATACCCACTGTTTACTCAGAAAGGACATGAGAAAAACAAGTTTACACCTCTGGCCTATTCTTGACAAAGAGACAGCTGACAACAATAAAAATAAGTGAAAAAAACAAAAAGCAACAAAACATTGGGGAGGAGTATCTGATTTTCAGTTAATACATTACTAGATGTGTTTAAAAAAATCATAAGGCATACAAAGAAATAGGAACATATGGCCCCATTCAAAGGAAAAAATAAACAGAATCTGTCCATTAAGAAAAAGACTTAATGACAAATATATTAGACAAAGATCTAAAACAATTGTCTTAAGATGCAAGAACTAAAGGAAGATGTGGAGAAAATCAAGAAAAAAATGTGTGAACAAAATGAAAATATCAGACAAAAAAAAAAACGTAAAAATAAACCAAGAAGAAATTCTTGATCAGAAAACTACAATGAAAAATTTACTAGGATTGAAAGGCCAATTTGAACAATTAAAAGAATCAGTGAACTTGAAGATAAAACTATTGAAATTTTCAAGGCTGAGGAACAGAAAAAAGGTTGAAGAAAAACTAATAGAGCTTAAAAGACCCATGGAACACAATCAAAAGGACCAATATATATATATCATGGAAGTCCCAGAAAAAGAAGAAAGAGAAAGGGGAAGAGAATATTTGAAGAAATGGCTGAAAACTTCTTCAATTTGATGATAGATATAAACATACATGAAACTGAACAAACTCCAATTAAGATTTTAAAGGACCTACACCAAGAAACATCAAACTTTCAAAAGAGAGCAAGTCTTGAAAGCAGGAAGAGAGGTGAATTATTACATACAGGGAATCCTCAATAAGATTGTCTTCAGATTTCTCATCAGAAACTTTGGAGACCAGAGGACTGGGCTAATATATTCAGAGTGCTAAAACAAAACAACAAGTCAGCCAAGAGTTGTATATCCAGCAAAACTGTCCTTAATAGTGAGGCAGAAGTCAAGATATTCCCAGATGAAAAGTGAGGTAGTTCATGACCGCTAGACATGCCCAGCAAGAACTGCTCACAGAGTACTACAATGTGAAGTGACTCATTCACCTTGACAGCATCTCAAAGCCATGTAGACATATAAAGATCTAAATGAAAGTAAATGCATAGGCAATTAAATAAGCTAGTATTATTGTAACAGTAGTTTGTAACTACTTTTTTCTACAACTTAAAAAACAAAGAAAAACTTGGTAATGTAAAAGCTAATATTACTGTAAATGATTTGTAACTGCGGGTCTTGTCTTCTACATAATTTAGGAGACTAATGCATTTAGAAGAATTAGTTTATGTTTGTGGGTTTCACTGTAGAAAGATGTAATTTTGTGACATCATCAACCAAAAGGGGATGAAACTCTATCATGAATGACACAGTAACTATCTGGACTAGGACATTCATGACCAACAGACTACTTCAGCAGAAACAAATGGTCCTTGATATCCTTCACCCTGGGAAGGCAACAGTACTCAAGGTAGAAATTTAGGGAAAACTAGCCAAAGTATATAAGACCACTCCAGATGTCATCTTTGTGTTTGGATTCAGAACCCATTTTGGTGGTGGCAAGACAACTGTCTTTGGCATGATTTGTGATCCCTTGGATAATGCAAAGAAAAATGATCCCAAACATAGACTTGCAAGACATGACCTGTATGAGAAGAAGAAGACTTCAAGAAAACAGAGAAAGGAATGCAAAAACAGAATGAAGGCATCCAGGGGGATTTCAATGGCCAACGTTGGTGCTGGCAAAGGGAGCTGGATATGGGACAACAGAAGGAGTAAAGATTCTTAAATGACTTGATCTGGGGTGATTGTGCAGATTTTTCATAAGATTAATAAACTAAGAACTTTTATGTGAGAAAAACAAAAGGCGTAGGGATGGAGCTATAAAATTTTTGTTATTGAAGTTAAGCTGCTAGAAATTCAAATTAGATATTATACTTTTAGGATGTTAAATGTAATTCTTATGGCAACCGCAAAGAAAATAGCTATAGAATATATACAAAAGGAAATTAAAACATTTTACTACAAAAAAATTTAACAAAAAAGAGTACAGAAAATGAGTGACAAAAAAGCTATATAGCATATAGAAAACAAAACATGACAGAAGTTTGTCCCTCATTATCAATATTTACTTTAAATGTAAATGTATTAAACTCTTCAATTAAAAGACAGAGACTGGCATAATGATCTAACAAAATATCATCAACAAGAGATTCACTTGATATCCAAAGGCACAAATAGGTTGAAAATGAAAGGATGGAGAAAGGTATTCTCTAGAAATAGTCACCAAAAGGGAGCAGAATTAGTCATACTAGTATCAGATAAAGTAGACTTTAACCTCAAAAAAAGTTACCAGAGACAACTAAATATAGCAAGAAGATAGCCTAATATGCAAATTGTCCCCATAGGAGTTCGACCAGGAGGCTGATTGCTTGCTATGATATGCACTGACCACCAGGGGGCGGTGTGGAACTAAGGAAGGCCCCAGCGGGCAGTTGGCAGCTGGGGAAGGGAGGCCCCAGCTGGCAGCCAAAAGGCCCTGATTAGCCCTGATGGTTGGCCAGGCCTAGGGACCCTACCCATGCGTGAATTTCGTGCACCGGACCTCTAGTCAAAATATATGATGAAGCAAAAACTGACAGAATTAAAAGAGAAACAGTTCTACAATAATAATTGCCGGCTTCAATACCCCACTCACAACAATGGATAGAAGAAACAGACAGAAGATAAGAAAGAAAATACGGAGCTTAATTTAATAAATGAACTAGATCTATCAGACACATACAGAACATTCCACCCAACAGCAGCAGCATACACATTCTTCTCCAGTACACATGGGACATTTTCCAGGATAGACCATATGTTAGGTCACAAATTAAATCTCAGTAGCTTTGAAAAGAAATACACAGTATTTTCTCTGACAATATGAAGTTAGAAGTAAATAAGACTGGGAAATTAACAAAATAGTGGAAATGATGCAACACATTTTATGGATCAAAGAAAAGTCATAAGGGAAATTAGAAAATACTTAGAGATAAATGAAAATGAAAACACAACAAACCAAAATATGGGACATAGTGAAAGTACTGAGGGTGAAATTTGTGTGTGTGTGTGTGTATATATACTAGAGGCCTGGTGCATGAAAACTCGTACACTCAGGGGGATCCCTCATCTTGGCCTGTGCCATCTCACAGTCGGGAGCTCTAAGGGATTGTCCAACTGATGGATCGCCCCTTTGCCACTGCTGGTCACTGCCGCCCCCTGATCGCTGTCCCCTCCCTCTGCCTGCTGGCACGTGCCTTGGCTGGCCTGGCGCTGTCTGCTCACCAGACCCGCTCCCTACTGACCAGTCGTTTCGCCGTTCAGTCAATTTGCATATTATGCTTTTATTATATAGGATGATCCCTTGGATTATGTAAAGAAAAATGAACCCAAACATAGACTTGCAAGACATGACCTGTATGAGAAGAAGACCTCAAGAAAACAGAAAGGAACTCAAAAACAGAATGAAGGAATCCAGGGGGACTTCAATGGACTTCAATATATATATATGCTTACATTAAAGAAAAGAAAAATCCCAAATCAACAATTTAACTTTACCATATAAGGAACTAGAAAACAAAAAAACAAACTAAACCCGAAGTCAGCAGAAAAAGAAATTAGAGCACATTAAAAAATGATTTCTGGAACAGTTGAGGGATTGGTGCCTGGGTGACATCTGAGACAATAGCTTATTCTATACTAGAGACCTGGTGCACAAATTTGTGTACTAATGGAGTCCCTTGGTCTGGCCTGCAGGATTGGGCCAAAACTGGCTTTCCAACAGCCCCCAAGGGGTCCCGGATTGTGAGAGGGTGCAGGCCAGTCCAAGAGACCCCACCGGTGCATGATCAGGGCCGGGAGAGACGCAGGAGGTTGGCCAGCCAGGGAGGGACTGTGGGAGGGCTCCAGGGCATGTCTGGCCCATCTTGCTCAGTCCTGATCAGCCAGACCCCAGCAGCAAGCTAACATACTGGTTGGAGTGTCTGCCCCCTGGTGGTCAGTGCACATCATAGTGAGTGCTTGAGCAGCCTCAGAATATCATTAGCATATTACACTTTGATTGGTTGAATGGCTGACTGGTTGACTGGACACTTAGCATATTGGGCTTTTATTATATAGGACTAGAGGCTCAGTGCACAAAATTCGTGCACTGGAGGTGTCCCTCATCCCAGCCTGCACCCTCTCCAATCTGGGACCCCTTAGGGGATGTTTGACTGCCGGTTTCAGACATCCCTCTCACAATCCGGGACTGCTGGCTCCTAACCACTTGCCTGCCTGATTGCCCCTAACTGCTTCTGCCTGCCAACCTGATCACCCCTTAACTGCTTCCCTGCTGGCCTGATTGACACCTAACTGTTACCCTGCCGGCCCGATCACCCCCAACTGCCTTCCCTTGCCAGCCCGATCACCCCCAACTTCCCTACCCTGCCAGCCATCTTGTGATGATGCGAGGGCCACCTAGGCTTTCATTAGTATAGATTCCTGTCCTTTTTTATGTAGACCACTCTTTATATCTTGCCTCTCTCCTTTCTCTTGTCATTTAATTTCTCCACTCAATATTATCAAGTACCTATTGTATGCCTGGTATTATTCTAGGGGCTAGAAATACAGTTCTCTACTCTCTTGAAACTTACCATATTGTGAAGAATATAAGGAATAAACAATTTAGACCTGGCCAGGTGGCTCAGTTGTGTGGAGTATTGTCGCGTACACCAAAAGGTTGTGGTTTTGATCCCCAGTCAGGGCGCATATGGAAGGCAACCAATTGATGGTTTTTCCTCCCTCTTTGTTTCTCTTTCCCTTTCTCAAAATCAATGAAAACATATTTTGTGTGAGGATTAAATAAATAAATAAACAAGTTAAGTGAAAATATTCACTATGAATAGGCCAAGACAGGGAGCATTGAGCAAGAGCAGTGCAATATTGTACTGGAAGGTGAGGGAAGGCAGATCACATCCTAGGGCAGATGAAACATGAATGATAAGAAAGAGCAAGCTGTTTCTCCCCTACGCCCTTTTCCCTTCACTCTAGCCCACGGGTTTAAAAAGATTAGAGCAGAGATAAACAGAATAGAGAACAGAAAAACAACAGAAAAATCAATGAAATGAAAAGTTGGTTCTTCAAAAAGATCAACAAAATGGACAAAACTTTAGATGGACTAAAAAAGAAAGACAACTCAAATGACTGAACTCAGAAATGAGAGTGGGGACATTACTACCTATTCCACAGAAATAAAAAGGATCATAAGAGGGTACTGTGAGCAATTATATGCCAACAAACTGGATAACCTAGATGAAAGGGACAAATTCCTGGAAACAGAAAACCTACCAAGGTTAAATCGTGAAGAAATAGACAAATTAAATAGACCTATAATTAGTAAGGAGATTGAATCAGTAACCAAAAATCTTCCAAGAAAGGCCCTGAAGCTGATGGCTTCACTGGTGAATTCTACCAAACATTTAATACCTTCTCGAACTTTTCCAAAAAATTTAAGAGAAGGGAACACTTTCTGACTTCTTCTCTGAGGCCAGCATAACCCTAACTAAAGCCAGAAAAGACACTATAAGCAAAGAAAAGTACAGCCCAATAGCCCTTATGAACATTGATGCAAAAATTCTCAACAAAATATGAGCAATCAGAACTCAGCAGCATATTCAAAAGAACTGTACCCCATGACTAAGTGGGATTTATTCCTGGAATGCAAGGTGGTTCAACATACAAATCTGTCCATGTAATACACCACATCAACAAAACGAAGAAAAATCCCCACGTGGTCATCTTAATTGATGCAGAAAAAGCACTTGTTCATGATAAAAACACTCAACAAAATAGGAATAGAAGACAACTACCTCCACATAAGAGCCATAATACAGCAAACATAATCCTATCTAATAAAAGAGAAACATGGTAATTAGCGTACCACGGCTACCCTTCCCATTGGCTAATCAGGGCGATATGCAAATTAACTGCCAGCCAAGATGGCAGCCGGCAGCCAAGCAGCTGGAAGCGAACATGAGGCTTGCTTGCTTCAGTAATGGAGGAAACCAACGTTCCTGCCTGCCGCTGCCAGCCTCTGAGCTGCAACTCTAAGCAACTATGTTACAAATATAGAAGCTAAACAAAACCCCAGAAACCTGCTTTAGTTCGCCGGGCTTCAGCCAGCAGGATCGCAACATTGTTTCAAATACAGAAGGTAAACAAAGGCCAGAAAACTTTCAGCAGCGGAGGCCTAAGACCTGGAGCCTCAGAGCTAAAGCTGGCTCAGAATAAAATAAAAAAGAAAGAAAGGAGCAGTTGGGAGCTTCAGTCAGCCGCCAGCCTGAAAACAGCCCTCAGCCCCTCACCCAGACTGGCCAGGCACCCCAGTGGGGACCCCCACCCTGATCCAGGACACCCTTCAGGAAAACCAGCCAGCCCCCACCCGTGCACCAGGCCTCTATCTTATATAGTAAAAGGGTAATATGCCTCCCGGCACCGGGATCAGCATGACAGGGGGCAGCGCCCAACCCCCTGATCGCCCTGCGGCTCTATGTGTGACAGGGGAAGGTGCCCCAACCCCCTGATCAGCCCTGCTCTGTGCCTGATAGGGGGGAGCTCCCCAACCCCCTGATTGCCCTGCGGCTCTGTGTGTGACAGGGTACAGTGCCCCAACCCCCTGATTGGCCCTGCTCTGTGTGTGACAGTGTGCGGTGCCCCAACCCCCCCCCCCCCCCCACACACACACAGACCCTGCTCTGTGTATGACGGGGTAGAGCCATAACCTCCCCATTGGCCCTGCCCTGAGTGTGACAGTGGTGGTGCTCCAACCCCCTGATCGGCCCTGCTCTATGGGTGATAGAGGACGGCGCCCCAACCGCCCCCCACAGGCCCTGCTCTGTGTGTGACGGGGTAGAGCCATAACCTCCCCATCGGCCCTGCCCTGAGTGTGACAGGGTGCGGCGCCCCAACCCCCTGATCTACCCTGCTCTGTGTGTGACAGGGGGTGGTGCCCCAACTCCCCTATTGGCCCTACTCTGTGAGTGACAGGGGGGAGCGCCCCAACCCCCTGATCGACCCTGCTCTGTGCGTGACAGGGGGCCGCAACCTGCCCATCGACCCTGCCTTGAGTGTGACGGGGCGGTGCCCCACCCCCTGAATTGGCCCTACCCTGAGTGTGACTGAGGGTGGCATCGCAGCCTCCCGATCTGCCCTGCTCTGTGCATGACAGGGGCAGTGCCCCAACTCCCCAATCGGCCCTTCTCTGAGCCCGACCAAGGGCTGCACCTAGGGATTGGGTCTGCCCTCTGCCACCCAGGAGCAGGTCTAAGCCAGCAGGTCGTTGTCTCCCGAGGGGTCCCAGACTGCGAGAGGGCACAGGCTGGGCTGAGGGTCCCCCCAATCCCCCTGAGTGCACAAATTTTTGTGCACCGGGCCTCTAGTCTATATATATAAAAAGCCAGCAACTGGAACGCTGTGATGACCAGAATGACCAGTCGCTATGACGCCCACTGTGGACAGCAAACAGGCCTGATTTGGGGGTGGGGCCAACCAGCCAACCTTCCGCGGCCCCTCCCCCCAGCCAGCCCTGCCCCTGATCAGCTTCTCCCACCTTGATCGAGGGCGGGGCTGCTGGCCAACCCCCCCATATCCCTTCCCCTCCCCCAGCCCTGCTCCTGATTGCCCCCACAACCTCAACAGGGGGTAGGGCTGGTGGCCAACCTCCTGCAACCCCTCCCCTGGCCAGCCCCGCCCCTGATGGGCCCCCACCACCCCAATTGGCCTGTAGCCCCACTCCCCAGCCAGCTCTGCCCCAGATTACTCCCACACACCAATCAGGGGTGGGGCTGGCCATCCAACCTCCCATGGCCCCTCCCCTGGCCACTGACCCCGATTGGCCTCCCCTACCCCAATCAGGAGCAGGGTCCGCCAGCCAATCACCCACGGCCCCTCCCCACAGCTGGCCTGGCCCTGATCTAGCCCTGATGGGGGGTGGGCTGGCTGGCCAACCTCCCACTGTCTCCTCCTTCTGACTGTCCCAGCCCTGATCCGCCTAGTTGGGGCCGGGCAGCCAGACCCCAAACATGCACAAATTCATGCACTGGTCCTCTAGTTTAATAATGCAAGAATGAAACTTTTCCTTTGAGATAAAAAATACTATTCAACATAGTATTGGACAGTCTAGTCAGAGCAATTAGGCAAGAAAAAGAAATAAAAGACATTCAAATGCAAAAAGACATAGTAAAATTATTTCTTTGCAGATAATATGCTCTTATATGGAAGAAATCATAAAGACTCCACAAAATGTTGTTAGATCTAATAAGTGAACCGAGCAAAATAGTATGATACAAAGTCAACATGCAAATAAACCAATTACATTTCTAACTTAGACAATCTTAAAAGGGAATTACAAAAACAAGTTGATTCACAATAGCATTAAAAATAATAAAATAATTAAGAATTAACTTAATGAGGTGAAGACTTGTAAAATCTATACTAATAAAAGGATAATATGCAAATGGTTGGGACGCACTCAAGCATAACGGCCGATCAGCTGGAGGCTGCATGCAGCAGGCATGGGTGGGCGGGGACTTGCAGCATCAGGGACGGGGGTGGGGCGCAGCGGAGGCCTCTGCCATGGCCTGGCCCTGGGGTCCACGGGCCTCCCCTGACTCTGGCCTACCTCTTTGGGGCAATCCTTTGAGGAGCCCTGGATGGGTGGGTGAGGCCTACCTCTTTGGGGCGATGAATCGCTGGGCTCCCACACTGTGACAGGGCACAGGCCAGGCTGGGGGATACCCCCGCCCCCCAAGTGCATGAATTTTGTGCACTAGGCTACTTAGTAAAGCTATAAAAGATTCTTAAAAGAAATTAAAGACAAATAAATGGAAACACATCCCATGTTCATGCATTCAAAAAAGTAATATTGTTAAAATGTCAATATTACCCAAAGTTATCTACAGATTCAATGCAATCCCTATCAAAACCTAAAATTCACATGAAATCTCAAGGGACTCCACATAACCAAAACAACCTTGCGGGGTTGGGGAGGTGGAACAAAATTGGAGGACTCACACTTCCAGATTTCAAAACTTAATACAATGCTGCAGTAATTAAAACAGTGTGGTATTGGCAAAAAACAGACATATAGACCAGTGAAATAAAATAGAGCCCCAAAATAAGCCCTCCCAAATATAGTCAAATGATTTTTGACAAGCATGCCAAGACCAAATAATGGGGAACTCACAGTCTTTTCAACAAACAGTGCCAAAAATAATGAATACCCCTATGCAAAAAGGTTAGATGCTTTCTAATACCACATTAAAAATTACTTAAAATGGATCGAGAACATACATGTAAAACCTAAAACAATAAAACTCTTAGAATAAAACATGGTGCCAATCTTTTTTAAAAAATCATTTTTATTGCTAAATTAAAAATACTTTTTCCAATTACAGTTTGTATTCAATGTTATTTGTATTAGTTTCAAATGTAACAGCATAGTAGTTAGACAATCATATACTGTACAAAGTGTTCCCCCCAGTATTTCCAGTCCCCACCTGGCACCATACGCCATCATTACCATAATATCGACTTTATTCCCTAGGCGGTACCTTCCATCCCTGTGACTCTTCTGTAACTACCGATCTGCACATCCTAATCCCTTCACCTTCTCACCCCTCCCTCTCCCCATCAACTACCAGTCTGTTCTCTGTAAGTCTATTTCTGTTTTGTTTATATTGTTCTTTAGATTTCACATATAAGTGAAATCATATGGTATTTAACACTCATTGCTGTTGCAAATGTTAAGATTTCATTCATTTTATGGCTGAGTAATATTCCATTGTGTATATGTACCACAGCTTCTTTTTCCCCCTTTTTAAAGAAGTATTGGGGTGACATTGGTTAATATGATCATATAGGTTTCTGGTGTGGGTTTCTGTGTTAGAAGATCTATGTATTGCACTGTGTGCCCACCACCCAGAGTCAGATCTCCTTTCACCTTGTATTAGGGCTGGCTTCACCTCCACCAAATTCCCTCTGCCAACTACCACACTACTGTTTGTGTTCACGAGTTTTGATTTTATACCTCAATTATGAGTGAGATCATATGGTTCTTAACTTTTCCTGACTGACTTATTTCACTTAACATAATGTTCTCAAGGTCCATCCATGTTGTTGCAAATGGCAGTATTTCATCCTTTCTTTTAAAAAATATTTTTATTGATTTTAGAGAGAAAGGAAGAGGGAGAGAGAGAAACATCAATGATGAGAGAGAATCATTGATCAGCTGCCTCCTGCATGCTCCACAGTAGGGATTGAGCCCACAACTCGGGCATATGTCCTTGACTGGGAATCAAACTGACCTCCTGGTTCACAGGTCAGCACTCAACCACTGAGCCATGCTGGCTGGGCCATCCTTTCTTATGAGTAATACTAGTGGCCCGGTGAACAAAATTTGTGCATGGGGGAGGGGGAGTGCCTCAGCCCGGCCTGCACCCTCTCCAATCCGGGACCCCTCAGGGGATGTCCAACTGCCTCTCACAATCCGGGACTGCTGGCTCCTAACAGCTTGCCTGCCTGCCTGATTGTACCTAACCCCTCTGCCTGCCTGTCTGAGTGCCCCTAACTGCTCCCCTACCGGTCTGATCGCCCCTAACCGCCTCTGCCCTGCTCCACACCCAGGACCCAGGCTTCCCTCCTCCAGCCGGCCGTAGGCACTCAGGACCTGGGCTGGCTTCACCCAGGCTGACTGCAGCCACAGGGTACTGTGGGTGGGAAGCTTTGCCCAGGCCACAGCCGCAGGCGCTGGTGCCCGGGACCGCAGGGCAGGTGGTTTGTCCTCTCCCGGGTCACAAGTGCAGCCGCTGGCACCCAGGATTGTGGGAACTGTCGGGCATGCGGATTGTCCCTCTCCCAGGCTGTGGGCACAGGCGCAGCCACTGGCACCTGGGACCATGGGGTGTGCAGGTTGTCTCTCTCCCAGGCCGCAGGTGCTGGCACCTGGGACCACAGGGTGGGCGGCTTGTCCCTCTCCCGGGCTGCAGCCTGGTTGGTCCCCATTCCTCTCTCACAAGCTCATTTGTTCTGGCTGGTGCCCATTCCTCTCCCCAGTGTTGAGCGTCTGAGCCATTATGGCATGAGGGCGTGACAACAATTTGCATATTAGCTCTTTATTATATAGGAGCCTGGCTGGTCCCCATTCCTCTCTTGTGAGCTCATCTCTGCCTGGCTGGCCCCCACATCTCTCTCCCCAGTGTTGAGTGTCTGAGCTATTATGGTGTGAGGGTGTGACACCATTTGCATATTATCTCTTTACTAGTAGCCCAGTGCACAAATAGCCTCAGTTATTAAATATTTATCAGTACAACACTGACCACATTGGTGGTGGTGGTGGTCCTGTCAGAATGTGTTATATTATGCAGATGAAAATCTATTTAAACAGATTTGATGTAGATATTTTCAAAGATGGAAGAATTGTCCCTGTCAACTATTTTAGTTGATTCATATCTTCACTAATTGTCATCATTGCAAAGTTTTCAGTCCCCACATGGATTGCTGGATATAATAGGTCATGCACTGTCCCTGTCCTTTGTAGCCTTTGTCACCTTAAGGACTCTAGTTTTCCATTTGTATGTTTAAGTACCAACCTTACTGGCTTAAAAATGTAACCTTTTAACACTGCTCTCTCTGTTCCATATCCTTCCAATGAAAAGTGGAATTGGGTTGCAGCAGAGGAGAGAAATTCAGAAGGGGAATATTGAAGTAATGACTGCAGTAGGAGAAGAGGGAACCTATTTCCCTGGCCACAGGCGCTGGCGCCCTGGACCACAGGGCTGGTAGCTTCTCCAGGTGGCTGCAGCCTGGCACCTCGGGCGGGTGGCTTGTCCGTCTCCTGGGCTGTAGACAGCTGCAGGCGCTGGTGCCTGGACCAAAGGTGGGCAGCTTCTTCTTCTGGTGGCTTCTTCTTCTGTGCTTCCAGGGAGGGAAGTCAGTTATGTGTATATGTGTGTGCATGCAAACATAGGCATGTACACATGTGTATGTGGAAATCTGTTGGGCAAGTCAAAACCATAGAAGAGTTGTCCCCTATCTCTTGGATCTTCCAGAGATATCACATACTTTTTTATTCTATCACTACTGGAGAGTCAGTATTTGCAGCCAGCCAGCCAGTGACTCTCTCAGTGTCTATTTCTGACTTCTTCTCTCCCTGTCTGTCTTCCAACCCCAATCATATTTCCACCTGGATGCATCATTTTTACTCCCAATATGCTGTCTAGAGAAGGAGTCAGGATGCTGTCTTCCCATGAATAGTACTTAGTAACAAACCAATTGCATTTTAGTTGGGCAATGCCCCTACCCACCATTCAAATCCCTTCCACCATGCATTTCTGTTTCCCTTTTTGTTTGTTGGATTGTTCTGCTGCTCCTTCTCCTCACCCCACAACCCTTGGATCGTAATGTAAAATTCTTTTTCCATGTCAAGAAATTATTAAAAATACAGGTACTTTGAAAAAAAATAATACAGGTACTTCTCCAAACACTGGCTGGGGGGGAGGGGCAGCCGCCTCTTCCCTGCCCTGCCCAGCTTCTCCAATCACCAATCACCGGCCGCCCGGCTTCTCTGATCACCGATCACCGGCCGGGGGTGGGGGGGAGGAGGGGGCGGCAGCCGCCTCTTCCCTGCCCCACCCGGCTTCTCCCATCACCAGCCAGGGGGCAGGGCAAAGGTGGCCCCGGTTCTCTGATCACGGGCCGGGGGACCGCCTTTGCCCTGCCACCTGGCTCTTGCCTGCCGCCTGGGTTTCCAATCACCATCAGCAGCAGGTGGCTTCTTCCATCCTTCCCCTTTTGCCTCCCAGCATTGCGCCTATGTATGCAAATTAACCGCCATCTTTGTTGGCGGTTAACCGCCATCTTTGTTGGCAGTTAGTTTGCATATCACCCTGATTAGCCGATGGGAAGCGTAGTGAAGGTACGGTCAATTACCATGTTTGTCTATTATTAGATAGGACTAGAAGCTGGGTGCACAAAAATTTGTGCTCTGGCGGCGGGGGGGGGGGGTCCCTCAGCCCAACCTGTGCCCTCTCACAGTCTGGGACCCCTCGGGAGATAACTACCTGCTGGCTTAGGCCTGCTCCCCTGGTGGCAGATGGCATGCCCGATCCTGCGGTGTCTGCCCCGTCTCCCCCAGTTACAGATGGCAGGCCCAGACCCCAAGCTGGGTCGGGTGGCCACTCAGATAGTGCTTTGCCCACCCCTCCTGCCCAGCCCCACACATGACAGGCCTGGATCCCGAGCTGTGGCAGGATTGTGCTGCTGCCCGCCCCATCCACCCCGCCCACCCCGCCCCGCACAGGGCAGGGCTGGGGTGGGATTGTGCTGCCACCTGCTCCGCCCGCCCCGCCCCACACACCACAGGCCTGGGTCCCATGCTGAGGCAGGAGGAGGCTCAGGATCATGCTGCCACCCGCCCTGCCCACCTTGCCCCACACACAGCAAGCCCGGATCTCGTACTGGGGCGGGCGGAGGCTCGGGATCGCGCTGCCGCCTGCCCTGGGCTGCACACGGCAGGCTAAGATCTCTCTTTGGGGTGGCCAGCGGCTAGGGATCACGCTGCCACCAGCCCCAGGTGGGGCAGCACGGTGCAGCAGGATTTGTCTGCAGTATGCCAATTAGCCATCTGTGTTGGCTGTTAATTTGCATATCATGCTTATTAACCAATGAGAGGTGTAGTGAAGGTACAGTCAATTACCATGTTTGTCTATTATTAGATAGGATTATATAGGATTCCATTGTGTATATGTACCACATCTTCTTTATCCAGTCCTCTATTGCAGGACACTTTGGTTGTCTCCATGTCTTGGCCACTGTGACTAATGCTGCAATGAACAGAGGGGTGCATAGAGCTTTGAGAAAAAGGTTTTTCATTTTTTTGTGTATATACCCAGGAGTGGGGTTGTTGGGTCATATGGTAGCTCTACTCTTAACTTTTTGAAGAACCTCTAGACTGCTTTCCATAGTGGTTGTACCGTCTACATTCTCATCAGCAGTGAATGAGGGTTCCCTTTTTCCCACAGCCTCTCCAGCACTTGTTATTGCTTGTCTTGTTGATAATGGGCACTCTAACAGGTGTGAGGTGGTATCTCACTGTAGTTTTGATTTGCATTTCCTAATTGCCAGTGAGGTTGGACATCTTTCCATAGATCTATTGGATGTTCATATGTCTTCCTGGGAGAGGTGTATTTTCATGTCCTCTGCTCATTTTTTTGTTAGATTGTTTATTCATTTGATGTTAAGTCTAATGAGTTCTTTATATATTTTGGAAATTAAACCTTTGTCAGAGCTACTGTTTGCAAATATCATCATCCATCTAGTTGGCTGCCTGTTTGTTTTGTTGTCTGTTTCTTTTTCTGTGCAGAAGCTTTTTATTTGATAAAGTCCCATTCATTTATTTTTGCCTTTATCTCCCTTGCTGTCTTATGGGTACTCCTTTGTAGGTAACTAACTGTTTTTCTCTTGCTGCTTTTAAGATTCTCTCTTTGTCTTTTGCTCTTGGCATTTTAATTATGATGTGTCTTGGTGTGATCCTCTTTGGATTCCTTTTGTTTGGTGTTCTCTGCGCTTCCTGGACTTGTAAGTCTATTTCTTTCACCAGGTAGGGGAAGTTTTCTGTCATTATTTCTTCAAATAGGTTTTCAATATCTTGCTCTCTCTCTTCTTCTGGCACCCCTATAATTCGGATGTTGGTATGCTTGAAGCTGTCCCAGAGGCTCCTTACACTATCATCATATTTTTGGATTCATTTTTCTTTTTGTTTTTCCAGTTGGGTGTTTTTTGCTTCTTTGTATTTCAAATCTTTGACTTGATTCTTTGCAATCTTCTAGTCTGCTGTTGGAACTCTGTATAATATTCTTTATTTCAGTCAGTGTATGCTTAATTTCTAGTTGGTCCTTTTTCATATCCTCAAGGGTCTCACTAGATTTATTGAGGGTCTCACTAAATTCATCGGCAGTTTCTAGAAAATTCTTGAAAAACCTTATAAGTGTGGTTTTGAACTCTATATCCAATAGTTTGCTTTCCTCCATTTTGGTCATTTGTGACCTGTTTCTTTGTCTCTGCATTTTTGCTGCTTCCCTGTGTTGATAGAGTGGCTTTCTGTGCTAGGTGTCCTATAAGGGCCCAGTGGCTCAGCCTCCCCAATTACCTGAGGTGGACACTCTTGGTGCACCCCCTTTGTGGGCTGTGTGCACAGTCTTGTTGTAGTTAAGCCTTGATTGTTGTAGGTATCACTGGGAGGAATTGACCTCCAGGCCAATTGGCTGTGAGAATCTGCTGTGTCTATGGTGGGAGAACTTCTGTGCTGGAGACACCCTTCTGGGGCAAGACTTGCTTCAGTGGGGCTTTGGTGCTCACTGAGTCTGCCCCCTGAGTGTGTCCCTTATGGATCTGCGCAGTTGTAATTGGATGGTCCCACTCTGACCACTGGGTACACTGGCTCTTGGATCTCTATGGAGGTGCTAATTAGGCTCTGCCTGAGGCTACCCAGCAAGAGCTATGAAGAGATCTGCAGATTCCTCTTCTTTGTGTGGGGTTTGGAGGTGCCCAGATGAGGCCCAGATATTCAGCAATGCAAGCTGCTGTGGGGCCTTGGGCCTTCTCTTGGAAGTTCTGGGTCTCTCTGACCCAGCTGCAATTTGTTAGGTAATTTTAGATTGCAGAGGGCCAGTGTCCCGGTAATCGCTGCAAGCACCTCTGAGAGAAAACCGCCCTCGAGTTCCTAGTACTGCCCAATGCCAGACAGTCCAGTTTCTCCTCGTATGAGTCTGGGTCCCCAGAGACTCGCCTGGAACTGGAGTTCAGAGCAGTCGGGAGCTTGAGACTCCCTCCCAATTGAAAAAGACAACCGTGTCCTCACTTGCCAGCCCTTTCCATGTGCGCCTCTGTACCTCTGCACTTTACTTCTGAACCGCCTCTGAGTCTCAGTGTGCTTTTCTCTTTCCTTCTAGTAGTAGAATTTCCACTCAGCCAGCCTTTCTGTGGTTCTGGATGATGTCCGTTTTGTCTTTTAGTTGTATTTTTGAAGTGGTTGTGCGAGGCAGCAATTTCAGGTGTTTACCTATGCCGCCATCTTGGTTTCTCCCCAACTGAAATTTTTAATACTAAAATCAGTTTAAGATTATTATAAAAACTTATAATCTTTAAATCATATATATATATATATGTGATTGTTTTCCACATTGAATTTCAAGGCTATAACTGAGGGATGATTTTTGAAAAGCTCCAAGGGCCCAGAGTGATTCAAAAAGTTTGTTCTCTCTTCTTAAAGGAAATATTTCTGAATTTAACCAATTTAATATACTTGATATCACATGGAAAGCTTTATCAAATAAAAATTAATAAATATATTTTACTTATATACATATTTCTTAAATGTTATGAAGGTTTTAGCCTCTAAGAAAGGACAAATAAAGTTATTTTGTTTAATGTATATTAAAATACATCAGTGGAATTTTAAGACAGAATTTTAATAACAGAAGCCCTACCCGCCTGCATTTTAAATTAGGCTGAAGGTAGGGCAGCGTTTGTGCCTCATGAATCAAATGTAAATATTTACTAAATTAATTTGCTTTGCTTTATTAATATAAATACCTACTTAAAATTACTTAATAAATTAGCTTTTAAAAATATAAGCAAAGTTTCATATAAATTAAGTTATATGAGAAGCCAATATCTTTGTAAGCAATTTAATCTTAGTAAAATCTAAAAAAATTACTGAAGGCTTTCCATGATTTCTCTGTATATGCAAATAAGCTGAAAGAGAATGCTGTTTAAAAATATTATTCTAAATTTAATAAAAAAAAGAAATTATAAAATTTCAAAATCTCTTTCACTAATATTTACAGAATAAACTAAAAATTGTTAAAATACCAAATCTTACTGTAATAATAGTCACCATGATCATAAGGGAAGTTTAATGTGACATGGCCTGGCACTATTAGTCAACATCCAAAAAACAACCATGTCTGTTGCTTGGTGTGAAAAAGAAAGACAAAGTTTTTTTTCAAGTTGAAATTCTCTAAGTGTGGCCGGAAATTACTCTGGAAGGAAATAAAGAAAGGTTTCCTTCAAACATCTGAAGAACTGTAAATAAATATATTAGGCCTAATATAGAAAGGTAAATAGTTTGTGTTTTTGCCTCCCTGAATAAAACTAATGTGAAGTTACTCAAAGACTAATAGCAAAAATTTAATTAATGTCATTTACTGTCCATAACCTAGGACAAGTAAAGTTAAAAATAATAATAAAAATAAACTATTTCAGATTAAGTTAAAATTGGCTAATTGAAATAAGTGAATATTCATAAGAAAACTTAATTGTACTGGACAAAAACTGTTCCTGAAGTATTAACTAAAATTTTTTACTGATGGTTCAAAAATTGCTTAACATGCAAGGAATCCAGAGCAGTCATATTTCTGTGCAGAAAAATTAAAATTAAAAAATTTATCAAGACTGCATTGCAAAATTTCCAAAAGTCCCCTAATATTTAAATAAAAAAAAGGTAGGATAGCGGAATAATGCTCTATAAGTAAAAGCCTTAATTGCTTTAAAATTTTTACTTGCAAATTATTTTTCATTTGTAATGCTAATAACAAGACACCCATCAAAACACATATGGTGTCAAAATAAGCCAAAGGAAAATTGTTTGGGCAAAAATGAAAAGGATTCTATGTCTAATTTATAGAAAATGATTCCTTTATTAACCTTTGGTTGAGAATATGTTTGTATATTTCCAGAAAACTCCTCCAAGCCCATATGGATTCCTGCAACAACGGATCCCAGAGAGGAAGTGACTGGACTGCTCCAGCCACAGAAAAGCAGTGGCCCCCAGGAGACAAGAAAAGAAGCAGTTCAGAAATGGAGATGGTGAAGACTCCTTGCCATGCTAGCAGTCAGCAGCTGTGCATCGCTGCAGGTTGCCCAGGACCAAACCAGAGAAGGTCGGACCTGCATTGCCACCGTTTGTCCACCATCCAGAACTGAAATACCATTGCTGACATGTACACATAAAAAACAGTTGGACATTGAAATTGGGACTCTAAGAACTGTTGGCCCAGAAAGAAATTTACTACAAACTGATTCCTTTGATGCCTGGAAGCAATTTAAAGGACATGATAGAACTCTGTCCTTTCCATTGAATTTAAAAATCTTAAAACATAAATTCTTGTTAAATTTAAAAAATCAAAAAGGGTGAGATGCTGGAACCAATTCCAGCATGACAGCATGGCTGCATCTGGGAATGGCTGAAGGCATTTCCCCAAACCTGAAAAGGGATTATTGCTTGGCTGCCAGACAGCTAAAAGGCATCTTAATCTACATGTTATTGCCTCCTACTGGCCAAACACCTGAACAGCTGTAGGCTAATTCCTCCATTCTGACAATGGACTCTGTACTGAAACCCTGACCCTTTGAAGTGTATATATCTCTGCCTCGCCTCAGGACAAGTCGTGTTAATAAAAAGCATAGGATCCTGAGACGAGGGGCCTTAGACTTAAGATCTGAGAATTTAGATCTTGGATCTTAGCTCCTTTAGCTAAGCTCCTCTGACCCCCAAATGCCTTTCAAAATTATATTTTGACTTTGGACTCTTTAATCTATGCACAGCCTTCTCCAGATTCCTGAACCTTTCTTTATGCTGGGACAAGAACCCCAGCATTTTTGTATCCACTCAGCTACCCTATGTCTTTTAATTGAAGCATTTAATCCATTTACATTTAAGGTTATGATTGATAGGAACTTACTTATTGCCCTTTAATTCTGTATGCCTAGGTTTCTCTATTTCTATTTTTTCTATCTATATCTACCTATATTTATATCTGTCTATCTATCTATCATCTATCTATCTGTCTACCTATTTTTACTCCTCACTCAAGGATATTTTTCCATCAATTTTTAGGGAGAGTGGAAAGACAGTCTCTATTTCTTTTCTCATTACAGCAATCCCTTTAGCATTTCTTGCAATGCTGGCTTGGTCATGATAAACCCCTTTAGCCTTTCTTTTTGTCTGGGAAGCTCTTTATTTCACCATCTATTTAGAATATTAACCTTGCTGGATATAGTAATCTTGGTTTCAGATCCTTGCTTTTATTACCTTGAGTACTTCATGCCATTCCCTTCTGGCCTGCATATTTTCTGATGAGAAATCAGATGACAGCTTATGGGAGCTCCTTTGTAGGTGACAGTTTGCTTTTCTCTTGCTGCCTTTAAGATTCTCTCTTTGTCTTTAATATTTGGCATTTTAATTATAATGTGTTTGGGCCTGTTTGGGTTCTTCTTGTTTGGGACTCTCTGTGCCTCCTGACCTTGTGTGACATTTTCCTTCACCAGGTTAGGGAAGTTTCCTGCCAATATTTCTTCAAACACATTCTCTATCCCTTGCTCACTGCCCCCTCCCCCCCTTTCTGGCACAGCTGTTATGCAAATATTGTTGTTTCATGTTGTCCCACAGTTCCTTTAAGCTGTCCTCTTGTTTTTTACTTATTTTATCTTTCTGGTTTTCTGATTGAGTGATTTTTTTTCTAGCCTGTCTTTTAATTCACTGATCTGATCCTCAGCTTCCCATAGTCTGCTGTGTATTCCTTCCAATGTGTTCTTTATTTGTGCTGTGTCATTCTTTATTTCCAACTGTTCTTTTTTCATAGTTACTATATCTTTTCTCATGCTATTGAGCATATTTACTATCATTATTCTGAACTCTATATCAGATAAATTTCTTATTTTCATTTCATTTATCTCTACTTCTGGAGAATTCTCTTGTTCTTTCATTTTGGAGTTATGTTTTTGTCTCCCCATCTTGGCTGCCTGTTTGGGTTTGTGACTATGCATAAGATAGATCTGCTCTGATTCCCAATCTCTAGTGCAGGATAGTGTCAAACACTGTTTCTCACTAATTAAATCAGGTAAAGACCCAAAGCCTGCAGTGACCCGACTCTGCCTACAGACTGATTGGATTCCATCTTGATTAGTCCTCAAACTATCGTCTACAGGTGAGGTGAGAGGTTTCCAACATGGTGGGGCAATTACTTCTGCCTGGAGTTTGTTATTCTCAGTCTCCTAATGGAGTCAGAAGCACCACACCCTGGGGAAAAGGGTTTTCCAATAGGGTGGGTCAACTGTCTTCCCCCTGGCCAAAGCTGCCTGAATAGCAAAGATCTGCCTGAGAAAGATGACCTCCGCAGCCTGAGGACATGTCTCAGCACAGGAAACCAGAGTGTCTGCCTTCTGAGCTTTAACCTCTGAGCTCCTAACCCTGGCTTTTGCTCACACAGCTCCAGTCTACTCTGCCTTCCTCTGCTAAAGCCCAAGGTGAGTAGCTTCACACTAAATTTTGTGCATTTTCTTTTTAAGAATCTGCCTGCATTTCCAGCTCTCTCTCCCTGGCAGATAGCATCTGTCTGCTGTTCACAGCCAGATGTTCTGTGGGCACTTTTCTCAACTTTTGTTCTCTGTGCTGGGGAGCCAAGATTGGGGTTTAGACCCCAGAGTTCTCAGTGGCAACCCCCCACAGCTGAGATATCGCTCCGGAACTTCAGCTGCTGTCTGTGGGAGCCCAGTTTGCCCTTTTGCAACTCTGCCCTTCCCACCAGTCTCTATGTGGTCTCCACTTTCTGTCCTCGGTTATCAGGGTTCTCTTCAGCTAGTCTTCATTGATTATTCAGGGTGTTTTTTGGTGCTGAGAGGGTGTTGGTATTGCATCCACTTATTCTGCCACCTTTTTAAAATCTCCATTGGTTTGTTTTTTGAGTGCATTGAGTTGCCTGCCTGTATTTTCTTTCATTTCATTGCATATTTTCAGAACTGCAGTCTTGAAATCTTTGTCATTTATATCACATAATTCCATGTGCCCCTACTTGCTTTCTGGGGATTTACCATTTTTTTCTGAGCATCCTCATTACCATGGTTATTCATGGTATTTACTGTTCTCCTTTATCTTGACATGTATATCTGTCTGTATTAATGGCCTTCTCCATGGAGTAGCTTTCTCTAAAGAGGTCTTTCTACTATTTTTCAGTAGATGGCTCTGAATCACAGGCTTGCCCCTCCCCCCCCACCCCCCCACCCCCCACCCCAAACCTCTGTGATCTTCCAGACTTGACCTCCAGGGCTCTAAGAGAATACAGACACCCTGTTTGGGGGTGGGTTTGATTTTCTTCACCATAATGGAGACCTCTGCCCTCCATGGGGTTCCACCCCAAGTACCATCTTGGATCAATCATAGAGTGAAACAGCAATTTTATTGCAGTAGCTCTTGGTTTACAGATAACATGCTCCTCAACCCTACTCCAAGGACAATGGGAGGTGAGTTTTGGAAGTCCAAGTGGTTCCAGGGCTCTGTGGTTCTGTTTCTTTGTTTGAAACACCCCATGCTCTGTCAGGTGTCTGCTGTCTTAGTCACTGTTCACTCACTTGCCCTGCTGGACTCCTCCTCCACCCCCCTCCCCTGCAGATCTCTGTACCTCCTAGCTGAAGGACGTGCTTGCTTCCCCTGGCTTCCTTCCCTCTCCAGGACAAGCCCTGGCTGCAGGGCTACATCTGTAGGACATCTGCACTTTCCTCCCTTCTCATCCCCATTTATTCCTAGTTGCCCATCTCTAGATGTTTCAATGTGCAGGTCTCTCAGACATACTTCTGTATTGTGCAGGGAATTCTTTGTTGAATTATAGTTGGCTAACTTGTTGAGATTTCAAGGGCTGAGGTCAAGGGGATCTCTCACACTGATTTTCCTCTGGGATATCTCTCTGGGACTTCAGTTGCTATCTGTCAGTGTCCAGCCAGCCCCTCTGTGCCTCCGCCTCTCCTCCCAGTTTCTATGCAGTCTCCACTTTTGGTCCTTGGTTATCAGGGTTCTCTCTTGTGAGTTTTCCATTGATTATTCAAAAAGCCCTTCCATATTTCAGTTGTAATTTAAGCTTGTTCCTGGGAGCATGTCCGTGCAGCATCCTCCTACTTTGTCGCCATTTTCATTTTGATAATGAGCTCATTTAACTTTTTATTCTCTTGGAAAACTTTCAGCCAGCCTTTGATTTTAAATAATAGCCTTGCCGAATAGAGTTATCTTGGTTGTAAGTCCTTGCTTTTCATCACTTTGAATATTTTGTGCTAATTCCCTCTGGCCTGAACTATTTAGGTTGAGAAATCAACTAATAGCCTTATGGAAGTTCTCTTGTAGATAACTAAGTGTTTTTCTCTTGCTGTTTTTAAGATTCTGTCTTTAACCTTTGCTTTTTTAATTATGATATGTCTTAGGGTGGGCCTCTTTGGGTTCTTTTTTAAAAATATATATTTTTATTGACTTTAGAGAGGAAGGGAGAGGGGGAGAGAGATAGAAACATCAATGATGAGAGAGAATCATTGGTCGGCTGCCTCCTGCACACCTCACACTGGGGATTGAGCCCACAACCTGGGTATGTGCCCTGACTGGGAATTGAACCAGTGACCTCCTGGTTCATTAGGTCGATGGTCAACCACTGAGCCACGTTGCTAGCTGGGCTTTGGGTTCCTTTTGTTTGAAATTCTCTGTGCTTCCTGGGCTTATGTGTCCATTTCCTTTAACAGTTTAAGGAAGTTTTTAGTCATTAGTCATGCTCTTTCCTTCCTCCTTCTGGTAGCCCTATCAGGTGAATGTTCTTATGCTTGATAATGTCCCATTTGGGGGCGGGATTATTTTTTTTTCCTGTTTGTCTTTAGCCCATTTTTAAATTGTGTGGGGTGTTTTTGCAATTGAGTTGTAAGCATTTCTTATAATATTTTCTAACCCCTTATCTGATATATGGCTTGCATAGACTTTTTAAAAAGGCTTTATTTTTTAGTGCTGTTTTAGGTTCACAGCAAAATTGACAGGACGATAGAGGTTTTTTTTTTATATACTCCCTGCTCCAATACATGCATAGCCTCCCATTATAACATTCCTCACCAGAATGGTACATTTGTTACAAGATGAACCTACATTGACAGTTTCCATATGCTTTTAAAAAAATTCTCACCTGAGAATATGTTCATTGATTTTAGAGAGAGAGGAAGGCCGGGGAGGGGGGGTGGAGAGAGAAATATCGATGTGAGAAATATCAATCAGTTGTCTCCTGTACACAGTTCCAACTGGGGATCAAACCTGAAATCTATGTATGTGCCCTGACTGGGAAATGAACCCACAACCTTATGGTGATGGGACAATGCTCCAAACAACTGAGCAATCTGGCCAGGGCAGTTTGCATAGACTTTTAAAAATAATTTTTATTTTTCTATTGAGGCTCTCATAATTCATTGTATATATATATATATATATTCTTTAAACATATTTATGAGTTGCTTTGAAATGTGTTTTTGTTTTTTTACTAAATCCAACATCTGACCCCACTCAAAGTTATCTTCTATTGGCTGTTGTTTTTCCTGTATGTGGGTCACACTTTTCTGTTTCTTCATATGTCTAGTGAGCCTTTTTTGAAAACTGGACGTTTTAGGTAATATAGTGTAGCAACTCTGAATCCTATTTTATTTTTCTGAGGTTGCTATTCTTTGGCAACTTGCTGGGACTTAAACTGCAGAATCTCTTGTCAGGGCCAGCCTGACAGGTTGAACCGGGCTGAGGTAGGGAGGTGGGAATTGAGAAAAGAAAGAAAGACAGGAGAGCGGGATCGGGAGGACTACAGATCAATCGAGGAACTGCAGTAAGTTTATTAGCCACGCAATGCCTTTTATACACAAGACACTGAATAGGAGTCTGTCACGAGGAATGTATTCTTTGTTCCTCTTAATCTCTAAGGGAGGGACAGAGCAGAAGGACAAATTCTCTGTACGGCAAATCTCAGTAAATAGTCACAGATTTCTTGATAAGCCATGAAAGGCTGTTCTCATTCTACAAAGGTTGCTCTCATTCTACTGATAACCGCCATCCAAACAAGTCTGGGAAAACTGTGTGGGTAAGGGTCCCAGCCTTGCTAGCCCCTTCGGGTGCAAGGACCGTGTCAGCTTACACCTGGTCTCCAACAGATCCCCCTTCCTTGTTTTTTAGGCGAAGTTCATGTAGTCCTATTTGCAGGGATCGGATGCTGGATCCGATGGTTCAGAAGCAGACTGGAAGTAAACAGAGAATAATGAGAGCAAGGATAACAACAATTAATAGAGACCAAATAAAAGACTGTAATCTATGAAATGACATAAGGCTTTGAATTTCATTAAAAATATTCTGTGCTGCCGAAACCGGTTTGGCTCAGTGGATAGAGCGTCGGCCTGCGGACTGAAAGGTCCCAGGTTCGATTCCGGTCAAGGGCATGTACCTGGGTTGCGGGCACATCCCCAGTGGGAGATGTGCAGGAGGTAGCTGGTCGATGTTTCTCTCTCATCAATGTTTCTAACTCTCTATCTCTCTCCCTTCCTCTCTGTGAAAAATCAATAAAATATATTTAAAAAAAATATTCTGTGCTACTTCACTAGGAGGCAACAGAGCAGAACCTGCATCATTAATAGCTTGAATCTCTCCATGTAATCTACTGATATCTAAAGTAAAGTTAGTCTGATCCCAAACTCCTAACAGGTGGTTGCGAACTCGATTCCAATGCCACATAGTACCATTATATACCTTAGGGGTGACACAGATCCAATCACACTCAGCATGACACTGAAGGGTAGAACGCACTTTCAAGCTGTGCATTTGATCTCCTGTAAGGAGCACAGCTTCTTCTAGTGCATTGAGCCTTTGTTCTATTTTCTTATCTATGGGCTCTTCAGCTCCTAAGGCATCCGAAACGCTCTTCGCCAAGCCATCCACAACATGAGCTGTGTGTATTTCTTGGGTTAAAGCTATGGCTGCAGTAGTGGCAGTAGCAATGAGGGAGACTAGAGCCACGAGGCCAGCAATAAGCACTCCGATGAACCTCTTAGGGCAGCTTAGCAAATCACTCAGTTCTCTTAATATGGGAGCCTGTATCCCTGTACCAAGGTCCAGTAGTATTAACTGGGAGCATGACAAAGGAAGGCTGATGTAATACAACCACCTCATAACCAAAGTTGTATCTAGACACACAGCTAGACAAGTTGCAATGAGTACAAGAAATTGTATACAAGTTGCCCTTAAGTGCAATATCTACAATTCCAATAAGGAGGAGGTACACAAGCAGTAAGACCTGTGATCACTGTAAGGTTATCATGATGCAAAGAAATGCTACCTAAAGTGGCCATAAGCTTAAATATTTCTAACTGTATTCCTCCCCGCTTGGTGGTGAGTATCTCTTCTACCCAGCCTCCAGGGGTCTCTCTAGCCTTAAAACTACTTCTGCTAGATAGCGGGTTGGGATAGGACCAATCAAGTAACTGAAAGGAATTGTCAATAGGAGTATCTACCACAGCCGACTCATGACGGCAACGCCGCCAAGGTGGATACTTCAGAAATAGCCTGTATTCATTATACAAACATGGAGGCAATTTGGGCGGGACACCCTGAGAGACAGTACAGGTGATGTCAGGCAGGCCATATATAGTAAGGAAACATTCTCATCGGATCCACCCCTCATATTCTTCAGGATCTCCACCTCTGCTAATGCCATGGGTATACCTTGGTGAAGGTTCTACAGTAAGACAGTTATTCCAATATTTAATGGCTGTAAAACATATGGGGACCCTGGTTGACCTTCCCTCATATCTATAATCTCCCACCCACTGAGGAGTAAGATGATCTGCACTTGGGTGGCCCATGATATCTGTATCATTAACAAAAACAGGAACGCTGTTGTCATCCCAAGTAACGGCCCTGAGAAAGGGCGGATCTGGAATGTATGCCCAGTATGGAGTCTGAGCATCACAGACCTGAACAGCCAAAATTGACAGCATGGCTAGAAACAAAGTCTCAGCAGTTCGTTGTGCTCCTTGGCGAACGACCATGGCCTCGGCCTCCGTTGTCAGCTTCTTCAACTGTCCCCAAGTTGGTGGAGATGTCCTCCGAGTCGTCCGTGATCTCCGTGGCGGCGGTGGCAGCACGGGCACTAGTGGACCGATTCGTAGCCTCTTGAATGGTGGAGTGAGTTCTTGTTCCACTTCGTCCTCCATCTTGACCTTGAAAGGGCCGGACATAGCGGCTGGGGATGGGACAATGCTCCCCCCGGGAAAGTCAGAGTCCCCTTCGGGGCTCAGAGTCCCCTTCAGGAAATACACAAACAGACCCCCGAGCCCATATCAGAACGGAGTCGGGACCGTGCTGTTGTCCTGTAAGTAAGTCTTTCCACTGTACCCAAGGGTGGGATCTGGACAGTGAGGACCACTGTCGCTCCGCAGCGGTTTTGCCCTGAGCGTCACCATTTAAAAAATTAAGGAATAAAGAGCTCTGTTAAGTAAGTTAGCAGGGGTATCTACACACTCCCCCTTCCTTATTTTTTCAATTTGCCTTTTTAAAGTCTGGTGAGCTCGCTCAACTACTCCCTGCCCTTGAGGATTGTATGGGATGCCTGTTTAATGTTGGATACGAAAAGTAGCACAAAACTTCTGGAATGTCGTACTTGTGTAGGCTGGACCATTGTCAGGTTTAATGGTATGGGGGATGCCTAGGAAAGTAAAAGCTTGTAAACAATGGGCAATAACATGTTTAGTGGCTTCTCCTACGAGGGGATGCAAAAATAAAACCAGAAAAAGTGTCAATAAAACATGGACATAAGCTTGTTTTCCGAAAGATGGAATATGGGTTACGTCCATCTGCCATAGTTGGCCTGGTTTGTAGCCTCGCGGGTTGACTCCTTCTGTGGGAGGAGTGACTGTGGTTAGAGGGCATTGAGGGCAGAGTTTAACAATTTTCTGAGCCTGTTCTTTTGCGATTCGAAACTGCTGACGTAGGCCAGTGGCATTTTGATGATGGAGAGAATGTGAGGCTTTGGCTGCATCTAAAGGAGATAAAGTTAGATAGGCAGTTTTAGTAAGTTGATCAGTATAAGTATTTCCCGCAGAGAGAGATCCAGGTAAATCTGTATGAGTTTGTATATGGCCAAAGAAACAAGGGTGAGAACGTTTCCTGAGTAAAGCTTGAACCTGTAGTAAGAGAATAATCATTTCGGATCGGTCAGTGTCATATAAATTAGCAGTTTCTAACTGAATCATAATATTTATAATATAACGAGAGCCTGAGTAAAGGTTAAAAGATTGAGTGGAAAGCTTGCATAACTCTTGATGTACTGCTTCGCATTGTGCTGAAGTGTGGTTAGTCTGAAAAACAAAGGGTTGATTATTGATGACTAGGGCAGCTGTGCCATTACTAGAACCTTCAGTAAACACCAGAACTGCATGAGAAATTGGTTGAGTCTTGACTGCCTTGGGGGCAATGAAGGAATGTTCTGTAAAAAATTGTATGAGTTTATTAGATGGGTATGAGAGTCTACTGTACCATGATAGCCCAGGAATGAAAGAGGCCATTTATCATCCATATGAAATAGCCATTGCCTTTGTTGAGCCTTATAGGGTACCATGATGGTATGGGGATCTTGACCAAAAAGTTCCAGAGATCTGAGACGTCCTGCAAAAATAAGATCTGCTACTGCTTCTGAGTAAGGATAAACTACCTTTTTCAGGGAGGAGTGCGGATGAATCCACTCCAAAGGTCCCTGTTGCCATAAGAGACCAGTAGGATATACTGGCGTAGCCAATACTAAATACAGCCATGGCTGTGAGTAATCAATGTTTTGTACAAATTGTTTCTTTAAGGCAGCTTCTATGTGGCAGATAGCCTTGCGAGCTGCAAGAGTAAGCTGACGAGGGGAGAGCGGGTCATTATCCCCACAAAGGATATCAAATAAAGGTTTAAGGTCATTAGTAGTTATGCCTAAAGTTGGCCTAATCCAGTTGACATCCCCTAAAAATTTTTGAAAATCATTTAAAGTCTCTAGCATGTCTATCCTGAGTTGAATCTTTTGAGCATGAATTTTTCTTCCTTCTATGATATGTCCAAGATATAAGTAAGGGTCTCGTCTTTGAACTTTTTCAGGTGCAATAATTAATCTAGATTTAAGAAGAGCCTGTTGTAAGTCATCATACACCCGTTCTAATTGACATTCCGTATAGTGAGCTAAAAGGCTGTCATCCATATAGTGTGTGATATAAGCCTGCGGATGTTTCTCTCGAACTCTGCGAATTGCCTGACTAACAAACTTTTGACACAGGGTAGGGCTATTAGCCATTCCCTGAGGCAATGCCTTCCAATGATAGGGGCGCATGGGTTCCTGAAAATTAGTAGATGGGACACTGAGTGCAAATCGTTTGCAATCAGAGGGATCCAGGGGAATAGTGAAAAAACAATCCTTAAAATCTAGTACTAATAGCTTCATCCCATTAGGGATTGCTACAGAGGAAGGGAGACCAGGCTGTAAAGGTCCCATATTTCCATAGTCTTGTTTATTGCCCTTAAATCCTGTAAAAGGCGCCAATTTCCTGATTTCTTTTTTATGATAAAAATAGGAGTATTCCAAGGACTGGTAGTCTCTTCTATATGCCCTAGCTGGAGTTGTTCCTGTACCAACTCATGAGCAGCTTGTATTTTGTCTTTGGAAATGGGCCACTGCTCTACCCATACAGGGTCATCTGACTTCCAAGATAACTTGTCAGCTGTGTGGATAACAGGAGAAACAATGACACCCTCCCCCACTAAAAATTTCCCTGAGCTGGGGTGGTAACAAAGGCAACACCCAGGGCAGACAGAATGTCTCGTCCTCATAAATTCACAGGGATCCCTGGCAAGACCTATGGCTGAAATAAACCAGAGTGACCTTCATTGTCTTGCCACTTTAACATTTGTGAACTCTGTAAAGGAGAGTTGGCCTGACCTATTCCTTGAAGTTGTGTCATAGCTTCTCTATTGGGCCACTGTTTAGGCCAGTGAGCTAAACTTATGACAGAAATATCTGCTCCTGTATCTAAAATCCCTGTAAATCTTTTCCCTTGTATAAGTAAGGTTCTCTCAGGCCTTGCATGAGAAATAGCTTGTACCCAATATGCCTTGTCCGAGGAGCCAAAACCCCTGGCTCCCCGAGACTGTGGAAAGTAGATTGCCTGTGGCCGGCAGAGGGAGCAAAATCAATTGAGCAATTTTCATGTCTGAGGTGATGGTGATGATATCTCTGGGGGCAGAGACCATAATTTTAATTTCCCCCTCATAATCTGCATCAATTACTCCTGGAAAAATTTGTAATCCTTTCATAGTTAAGCTGCTTCTACCTAGTAAAAGGCAAAACATTCCTTTAGGAGTAGGTCCATACACTCCTGTAGGGATGGCCTGTGGTCCCAATTCTGGAGTTAATACATATCGCCCCATGGATCCAAGGTCCAACCCAGCACTTCCGGGGGTTGCTCGGAACTCTTGTATCCATTTTGCTCCCTGGGGCAGGCTGGGTGCTGTGCAGCCAGCTGGCCTTGAGACGGCACAAGTGTTATGGGTTCACTCAGAGAGATAGACTACCGACTCAGAATTTAAATTTAAGAGCCTTTATTAAGCTGGCCAGCTGACTACAGCTACAGCACCCTGCCGAAGCAAAGGCTGAACTGCAGTCCAGACTACAGCAATTATAGCATTTTTATTTGCCAAAACCACAAAGTTACAAAGCCTTGTTTACATAATTAGTTCTTGACACAGTATAGCATCATACAGTGACTACCTTCCTATCTATGTGTTCTAGGAACAGACAGTACAGAGTGCTGGGAAGGGGCCATGAGACCATATCTCAAGGCCTGGCCTGATATCAGTACCTTCCTATCTATGTGTTTTAGGAACGGACAGCACAGCATGCCCCATCTGGCTGAAGTGCCAGATATGCAGCCCAGTACATTCCCTACTGGTCTTATTGGGAATAAAATCTTTGATTCAGCATCCTCCTCTAAGATTCTGGAGTATTGGGTGTGTAAAACCATTAACTTTACAGCCTGTATTCGATTTTGTATGAAATTGAGGAGGCATTTGGCAATGCAGGGGCCAAATACTAGCCCTAGGAGGAGCAGAACGACTGGTCCTGCCAAGGAGGAGAGCAGGGTAGTTCGCCAGGGGGACCAGGAACATAAATTCTCGTACCAATTGCCCTCAGCCTTTCTAGCCTCCTCTCGGTCAGCCAGCCGTTTTCGCAGCTGGCTCAGGCTTTCCCTGGTCACCCCCGAGTGGTTGGTGTAGAAACAGCAAGACTCCCCTAGGGCCAGACAGGGGCCTCCCTGCTTCAGGAAAAGCAGATCTAGGCCTCGTCTGTTTTGTAATACTACCTCTGAGAGTGAACTGAGGGAGTCCTCCAGTTGGCTACGGATTTTTCGAGAGAGCTTAAATCTTGATCTATCTGCCTACTTAACTCTTTATAATTTTGGTGGTCGGTTGCTAGGGAGGCTGTTCTGATGGCCGTGGATCCTGCTAGTCCTATTCCCATAAGGAGGGGGACTAGGATGGGGGCCATTCTAACCCTTCTGGGTTCGAGGTTTAAATGTTCTCGGCCCCCTTATCCCAAATAGTAATATACCTGTGGGAGGATATGAGTTAGAATGCATAGTCCAGGGTCCATTGGATTCTGGAGGACTGGAGAGAAGATGCAAGGGGTTACACCAGTTGTACATGCCCACCAAGTTCCTTCCGGCGCTACTAAGTAGGTGGGGTCTCTCCTGTATAATTCTTTGGAAGTATGATAGATGAATTACATAGATCTGCATAGGTGGAACTGCTAAGGGGGTAGTTCATAGGGTACACACAAGTCCCTGGGTTCAGGATGTCCCCAAGAGTAAGTCCTGGGTGTTTGTGTCCCCACATACACAGTCCGTCTGGCAGACTTTCTGCCGAAAGGTTCCTGATGGCAGAGGCGTCCTTCCTGAGTTGGGCCTCTGCCCCTACACCAACATAATAAGGGGGTTCAGGGTTGAGGCACAGCCAGCAATCCGCAGTCAGGTTTGGGGAGGTGCAATTCAGGAAAGAAAACATTAAGTCCAGGGTTCCCAGCAGCTGCTGGTTTGGTTTTCCTACGCCTGTACCCAAAAACTGTTGTAGGTCTTCAAGGGTTGGCGAGGTTGTGGCTGCAGGTGGAGTAGGGCTGGGGCTCCCAGACCTTTGGGACTCAGGGGAACCAGGAAGTTTGGCTGGGGCTGGGTGCTGTGGCAGGCTCGGCCTCTCTGGCTTGTCTAGGGGATGCAAAGGGCCAATCGGGTTGAGCCACCGGGGAAGAATCCAACGTTGAATGGTGAAGAGCTGGCCAGGGTCTCGGCCGCTGACATAGAGTCTTAGTCCCCACGTCTTTCCCCCTTCCCATTGGTCAGTCCACCAGGCGAGGGGCATGAGGAGGACAGGGTTACAATTTCCGACGGTGCAGTTCTTCTTTGGGGCCCCAGGTTGAACCTCTCTGTTCAGATGGAGGAGCTTGTCAGTGGGAGGTTTTTTCCATGGGGCTAGGGTCTCACAACCCCAAGAGGCACAATAGAAGTCACCCTCTCCTCCACAGTTACTACCCCCTTCCCGGGGGCAGACATAATGTCGAGTGTGCCATAATTCTTGCTCTAGGGCTAGGTCTCCGCACCCATAACCCCTGGCTTTGGTGACCCGGGGATGGCCCCCCAAGCCATACCTGGTCGATGCGGTTTGGCCACGGGAATTTCCCCAGTTTTCTCTAAACAGTTTACAGAGATCTGTCGGGATGACAGGCGCCCCTACTCTGACAACAGAGCCTATAACAGTCCCATCAGTAGTACGTGTGACCTCCCAAGTGTAATTTCTGGCCGAATGGGGATTTCTCAGTCCTGGCTGCAAGCAGATGAGGAGAGTCAGGAAGAACATCGAGTGAGTCTGACCTTCAACGGGTCTCCGGTCTTCTGGATCCGCCATCCCTCGACACTGTCGTTCGTTTTCTTAACCTGCGTACGATGGATCCAGTTCCTCTTTCCTGCGACTCTGATGGCGGTTGGAGTGCTCAGCACCACCTGGTAGGGCCCATCCCATCTAGGTTCCAGGCTGCCAGGGTCGTGGCGCTTCACCCAGATGAGATCACCGGAGAGAAGGCAGGCTGTGTTGGACTGGTTCTCGGTGCGTCCTCTTCCCGTACGGTTCTCACCACCTGTTGTGCTGACGTGACGCTGCTCTGCAAAGCCTGTAAGGACTTAAGCAAATTTCGGGTAGACAGTCAGGTAAGCTCTTCCTCCCTTAGGCGGGGAAGGAGAGGTGGTGGCCTGCCAAACATAATTTCAAAAGGGGCGAGTCCTTTTAATGTAGGGAGTGCACCTAGCTCTGAGGAGAGCAAAAGGAAGGAGACTTACCCAGTTTTTGCCAGTTTTTAATTTTAACTTAGTTAATGTTTTCTTTAAGGTTCGATTTATCCTTTCTACCTGTCCAGAACTCTGTGGTCTATAAACACAATGCAATTTCCAGGTAACCCTTAGGGCCTTAACTATGGATTGTGTAACTTTGGTGATGAACGCTGGGCCATTGTCGGACCCCATGTATAGTGGTAGGCCAGACCAGGGGACAATTTCAGTGAGGAGTTTTCTAACTACTACCTGTGCTGTCTCTGCCTTGGTTGGGTATGCCTCAGGCCAGCCAGAGAAGGTATCAATGAAAACCAGCAGGTACTTATACCCTCCTTGTCCTCCTGGTATCTCGGTGAAGTCCACTTCCCAGTGTTCTCCAGGGTTCTGACCTCAGAATCACTACCCTGGCGCGGCCACAACAGGGGGCCCTTGGTTCACTCGGGCACACACTTGGCACCTTCTAGCCAAGTCTTGGGATATTTTCTGGAGCCCTGGGATGTAAAATTCTCTTCCCAGTAGTTCTGATAGCTTCATTCTCCCCAGGTGGGTACTCTGGTGGGTCTGGGAAGCGATGGTTCACCCCAGGGCTTCTGGCACTATAGGCCTCCCATCTGGCAGAATTAGCCATCCAGCGAGATAGACCACCGATTCAGAATTTAAATTTAAGAGCCTTTATTAAGCTGGCCAGCTGACTACAGCTACAGCACCTGCCGTTCCCGACTGCTGCTGAGGCAAGGAATTTCCCTGGACATGTGTCTTAGATCTATGCTTATTTGCCCAATGTTTTCCTCTTTTACATTTAGGGCATAGTCCAGGTTGTTTGGGACCTCTGCCATTTCCTTTTTAACCCCTTTATTAGAGGGACACTGTTTTGCCATGTGTCCTGTTCCTCCACAAGTGAAACACTTGTGTGTTTGACTTTTCCTTGTGCTAAACTGTTGCTGAAGAATTCCTTCAATGGCGGTTCCCTTTAATGTGGCTGCAATGGCAACTCCTTGCATATATGAGGGACCAATATCTGCGCAAATGCGGATATAATCTGAGAGAGTCCCCTTTCTTTGATAAGGCCGCAATGCAGCTTGACAGGCAGTGTTGGCATTTTCATATGCCAACTGTTTAACTATTAACATGCCAGCCTCTCCATCCACCACTACTTGGCCAACAGCCTGTAATAGCCGAGAGACAAAATCCTGATACTTTTCATCTGGCCCTTGAATAATTTTTGAGAGCTCCTCTGTTTTCTGACCAGAGGTGGGTAACTTTTTCCAGGCTCTGATCCCAGCTCCATTAATCTGTCCATAAGCTTCCTGGGGGTATTGAATTTGGTTGTGGGTATCAGCATAGACTCCTTCACCTACCAGCATTTCATAAGAAATATTAATCTGGGCAGCTCGATTATGAGAGGCTTGTTCCTTAGCCTTTTCATCATATTCTGATTTCTACAAGAGATAATCCCCTCCTGATAAATAAGCCATGGCAATAGCTCTCCAGTCATTAGGTGGGAGAGCCTCTGAGGCTATAGTTTCCAAGATGGTTAAAGTATAAGGGGAAGTGGGCCCATACTGAGCACAGGCTGTTTTTAACTCTTTTAAGGTTTTGAAAGGAAGCGGGTCATAAGTATGCTCACGTTGTCCCATGTTAGGGTTCACCTGTTCCATAATGGGGAAGGCATGAATGCCCAATTCCTCACCACACTTTCGTGCCTCCTGCAAAGCCATCTGGAGAGGGGAAAGTGGAACTGGTGCTGCACAAGGCAGCGGAGAGCGGCGGGAACGCCCCCCGCGGCTTCTCTTCTTATTGCCAAGAAGCTTTAATACTTCTAAAAAGTGTTCTAACACATCCTCTATATTACTACCCTCTTCAGTTCCAGCAGAAAAATATTCTTCCTCCTCTTTTGCCTGAACAACGCCTGTATCATCATCATGATAAAGGGCAGCAGCTTCCTCAAGATCCTCCTCATCTTGAGGATTTAATTTGTCTTTAAAATTTACATTATTCAAAAAGAATTTACATTATTCCTTTTTAATATACTGTCTTTTTTAGACCCCTGTTTTGTGCCATCACACTGCTTCTCTTTTTTTCCTGGCTTAAGAGACGGTTGATTATGGTCATGCATGGGATCTAAACAATCCCGTATCAAATTCTATAAGGAAAATGCATCAACTGGGATCTTACTTGGCCCAAGGGCTTTATAATGATTGCGAATTTGTTCTCCAACTTTCTGCCACGTTTCTAAGTTCCTTCCTCAGGAAACCAAGGGCAGACCTACTGAATGAATTTTAAAAATTTTTCTACTTGCTTGTCATTAACCTTAGTTCCTTTACTGTTTTTTTAAATTAAATCTTTATTGTTCAGATTATTACATTTGTTCCTCTTTCCCCCCCCATAACTCCCCTCCTCCCAGTTCCCGCCCCACCCTCCGCCCTCACTCCCCACCCACTGTCCTCATCCATAGGTGCACGATTTTTGTCCAGTCTCTTCCCGCATCTCCCACACCCCTTTCCCCCCCAAGAATAGTCAGTCCATTCCCTTTCTATGTCCCTGATTCTATTATAATCACCAGTTCATTCTGTTCATCAGATTATTTATTCACTTGACTCTTAGATTCACTTGTTGATAGATGCATATTTGTTGTTCATAATTTGTATCTTTACCTTTTTCTTCCTCTTCCTCTTCTTAAAGGATACCTTTCAGCATTTCATATAATCCTGGTTTGGTGGTGATGAACTCCTTTAGCTTTTCCTTATCTGTGAAGCTCTTTATCTGACCTTCAATTCTGAATGATAGCTTTGCTGGATAAAGTAATCTTGGTTGTAGGTTCTTGGCATTCATCACTTTGAATATTTCTTGCCACTCCCTTCTGGCCTGCAAAGTTTCTGTTGAGAAATCCGCTGACAGTCGTATGGGTATTCCCTTGTAGGTAACTGAGTTTCTTTCTCTTGCTGCTTTTAAGACTCTCTCTTTGTCTTTTGCTCTTGGCATTTTAATTATGATGTGTCTTGGTGTGGTCCTCTTTGGATTCCTTTTGTTTGGAGTTCTCTGCGCTTCTTGGACCTGTAAGTCTATTTCTTTCACCAGGTGGGGGAAGTTTTCTGTCATTATTTCTTCAAATAGGTTTTCAATATCTTGCTCTCTCTCATCTTCTGGCACCCTTATAATTCTGATGTTGGTACGCTTGAAGCTGTCCCAGAGGCTCCTTACACTATCTTCGTATTTTCGGATTCTTTTTTCATTTTGCTTTTCCAGTTGGGTGTTTTTTGCTTCTTCGCATTTCAAATCTTTGACTTGATTCTTGCGCTCCTCTGGTCTGCTGTTGGGAGTCTGTATAGTATTCTTTATTTCAGTCAGTGTATGCTTAATTTCTAGTTGGTTCTTTATCACAACATCGAGGGTCTCATTAGATTTCTCGAGGATCTCATTAAGTTTATCAGCGGCTTCTAGACAGTTCTTGAGAGACCTTAAAAGTGTGGTTCTGAACTCTATATCTTCCATTGACAATTTTGTCCTGTTTCTTTGTCTCCGCATTTTGTTATGCTTTCTTGGTGCACCCCCTAGTGGTCTTTGTGCGCAGTCTTGTAGTTAAGCCTTGATTGTTGTAGCTAATACTAGGGGGGATTTGACCTCCAGGCCAAGTGGCTGTGAGAATCAGTTGTGTCTGCAGTGAGAGAACTTCTGTCCTCTAGGGAGGTGCTAATCTGGCGTTTGCCTGAAGCTATCCGGCAAATGCCTCTGTGCAGGGCTTGGGCGGGGTGGGTGGGTCGCAGGGGATCAACAGGGTGGGCCGGAGAGAGCAGTTATGGCTGCTCTCAGTCCTGTCCCCAGGGGCTGTGCCCCTCTGAGTCCCAGCAACCGCTGCAAACCTCGGAGAGAAAGCTGCACTCGCTCCGACCAAAGCCAGACAGTCCCGCTTCTTCCGTTTGAGTCAGGGTCCCTAAAGACTCGCCTGGATCTGGAGCTCAGAGTCTGCGACTCCCTCCCGATTGAAAATGCCAACCGTGCCCTCAGCCACCAGCCCGCTCTGCATGCACTCCGCACTTCAGTATTTGACTTCAGCACTGCGCCTCCTCTGAGTGTCGGTATGCAGTTTCTCTTTCCTCCTAGTTGTAGGACTTCCACTCAGCCAGTGTTCCTGTGGTTCTGGGTGATGTCCGTTCCATCTTTTAGTTTCACTTTTGAAGTGGTTGTTCGAGGCAGCAAACTCCGGCGTTAACCTATGCCACCAGCTTGGTTCTCATCCAGTTCCTTTACTGTTGAGCATAGACTTTAACATTTGCCCATAAAGGGCATTTTCCCTAGATTCTAACTGTCCCATGCTTTACTCCCGACTATCAAAAAATTGCTCCTCCCTTACCTTAACGAGTGCACTCTTTATCCAGAGGAGTTCCTCACCATCTACTTCCCAAGTCCTCAGGTCCCTAGCTTTCGGGCGACAATTTGTCAGGGCCAGCCTGACAGGTTGAACCGGGCTGAGGTAGGGAGTTGGGAATTGAGAAAAGAAAGAAAGACAGGAGAGCGGGATCGGGAGGACTACAGATCAATCGAGGAACTGCAGTAAGTTTATTAGCCACGCAATGCCTTTTATACACAAGACACTGAATAGGAGTCTGTCACGAGGAATGTATTCTTTGTTCCTCTTAATCTCTAAGGGAGGGACAGAGCAGAAGGACAAATTCTCTGTACGGCAAATCTCAGTAAATAGTCACAGATTTCTTGATAAGCCATGAAAGGCTGTTCTCATTCTACAAAGGTTGCTCTCATTCTACTGATAACCGCCATCCAAACAAGTCTGGGAAAACTGTGTGGGTAAGGGTCCCAGCCTTGCTAGCCCCTTCGGGTGCAAGGACTGTGTCAGCTTACACCCAGTCTCCAACAATATCTCTCCCCTGCAGTGCACAGCCTCAGGTGTGTCCTATTGGGTTTGGGTTTTTTAAATTCTTATTTTTATTTATTCCTAGGGGTCTCTCCTGTCTCTTCCTAATGTAATATTCAGCCAATGATTTCAGTAGAGGTTGAACCTAAATACTTCCAGCCTGGAAGACCAATATGTCTGTGGGTTGGGTAACACTTACAAAGCTCTCTTGGCTTTCACTTTTCCATGGGCTCTTCTGGTCTCTCTCACTCATGCATAGCTTCCCATTTAGCTAGGAATGTGTGAAGAGCACAGCTCAGCCTTCTATGGCTTTCTCCCAGGATCTCTCTGTCACATTTATGGCTGGTCTGCTACTCACCCCATACTCACTGCAACTTGGAGTGGAAGCTTGGACTAGGAAGACTGAAGATTTTTTTGGGTCCATTCCCACCACTATTAGCTAGCAAAGTGTAGGGTTTTGCAGCCAGTCACACAGTGTTAAGCCTACCAATTTTCCAACCAACCTGGGGGGTGAGGAGATGGGAGAAGCTTTAGTCAACAGGCCACATTTCCTGCTACTCCCATCATAAGCTCCAGCAGTTTTTCAAAATTAAGGAACAATGGCCTCTGTGGGCACTTCTATCTGGGAGAAAGCTGCCCTCATGCTAGACAATCAGTTACTCCCCTTATGTCTCTGATGCCTTTCAGGCTGCTGCCTCAGCACTGGAGCTCAGAGGGAGTGAGTCCAAGTAAGTCCGTGCACAGGCCCTTTAAGGGGAACTGCTTAGGACTCTAGCAGCCCTCCATTTCTCTCAGCCTCAATTCCCACTGGTTTTTATAGTCAGAAGTTATGGGGATGTCTCTTCCTGGCACCAGAACCCTGGGCTAGGAAGCATGGTGTAGGCTTGGGAACCCTTTCTCCTTCGGGGGGGGGGGCAGATAGCCCTCCTGATTTTTATCTGCCACATGTGGGTGTGTGACCAGCCCACTCTGCCTCTCCACCCTTCCTGCCAGTCTCAATGTGGCTTCTTTAAATCCTTAGATGTAGGACTTCCATTCAGCTTGACTTCAGGGGTTTCTGAATGATGGTTGTTCTGTAGCTTAGTTGTAATTGTGGGAGGAGGCCAGTAAGGCGTTTATCTAGTCCACCATCTTGACCAGAAGTGAAATAATTTTAGATTTACAACAAAGTTTTAAAGATAGCATTAGAGAGTCTCCACATTCTTGTCACCCAGTTTCCCTTACTGTTAGCATCTTATCTTACTATCAATGGAGAAACTGACCTTGGTACATTACTATTAATTAATCCTCAGACATGATTTGAGTTGTGCCAGTTTTTCCACTAATGTCATCGTTCTGTTCCAGGATCTAGCCAGTCCAGGGCACCACATTGCATTTAGTGGTCCTATATCCCCAGTCTCCTCTGGCCTGCAATAGTTTCTGAATCTTTTTTTTTTCATGACCTTGGCCATCTGGGAAAATACTGGCCAGGTATCCTGTGGAATGTGATAGCATGTTGTCCAATCTGTATTTCTGACGCCTTTTCCTCGTTACTGCACTGGGGTAATGGGACTGGGAAACAATATCACAGAGGTAGGGTTCCCTTTTCATCACAGTGTATCGGGGTACATGACATCTACATGGCATCTCTGGTGTTGCCAGCCAGCACTTAGTTAAGGTGGCATTTACCAATTTTCTCCACGTAAAAGTTATTTTCCCACTTTCCTTACCAGTCACTAAGTCTCACCTTCCCTCAAGGAGGCGGAAGATTTGGTTCAACTTCCTGTGGGGGCAGGAGTATTTACAGATATTATTTGGAATTCTTCTGCAAGACACTTCAGTCTTTTTCATTTCTTTTAAAATTATATATATATATATATATATATATATATATATATATATATATATATACACACACACACACACATTTGTATTGATTTCAGAGAGGAAGGGAGAGGGCCAGAGAATTAGAAACATCAATGATGAGAGAATATCATTGATCAGCTGCCTCCTGCACACCCCCTACTGGGGATCAAGCCCGGCAATCCAGCCATGTGCCCTTGACTAGAATTGAACCTGGGACTTTTGAGCCAAACCAGCGAGGGCCTTTTTCATTTCTTTAGTCATTTATGTAGATCACTATAGACTCGTGTATCTTTATTTTGTACTTGGGTTAGAATCCAATACTGCAGTAGTCACTTTGCTCCTTAAATTGTTCCCGATTTGGCCTCGCGGGGTTCCTTAGGCTGGGCCCTGTGTCCTGTGGATACACTGCTCTCCTTTTTCCTTTCTGAGCAGTTCCTCACGTTTGGGAAGTACAAGGTAACTCAAGCTCATCTTGTTTCCCCTGCCCCGTCGGAGAAACCATCATTTCTCCCAGGAGCTCAGGTTCCTCTTACTGGAGAGCGGTGTTCAGAAACCGAAATCTGGGAGCAGGTGCTGGAGTCGCTGCTGGGTGTCACCTGCATTAACACACACAGGAAGCTACCGAGTCCCCACCACGGGACTAACCAGCTGCCGCTACTCATCTCTAACGACCCCCTTCTTCCATCCAGGGGTCTGCTTTTTTAACAGATGAAGGTCACGGAGTCTCAGCCGGTTACAGGAGATTGTAGAGGATAAATCATTTCCACGTAAAGACCAGATTCAGGAAAGAAGAAACAGAAACACACCCGTATCCTTCCTTCTCTTTCCTGTGAAAAGTGACAGCTCCTCCCCAGCGACACTGGCCGTGCTTGCTGAGACCGGACCGGACCTGCGCTCCTCTGTCCTGGCCCAGCAGAACCACACCGTCCAGTACCGAGGGTTAGACTGCGCGGGGCCGGGGAGCACAGGGGCCTCGCGCGGGCGGGGCGCACATCACGCCGCTGCCGACGGGTGTGCAATGGGACACCCTCCAGCTCTTTGACAGCCTCTGTTTCCAGACCTCCCCACTTGCCCGCGCCTCCTCTAGGCGAATGGTAGGTGCGGACGGAACCCGCACCGCTCTGCAGCCCCCAGGGTGAGGGGCCCGGCTGCTGCGGGAGGGCGTCGCGGGCGGTGGGGCTAGCGGCAGGGCTGGCGCAGGACGCGCAGGTGCAGGCGCGGTGGGCGGAGAGCGCGGTGGGCGGAGAGCGCGGTGGGCGGAGAGCATGGGGGGCGGTGGGGGGGAGGCAGCAGCTCTATAGGCGCAGGAAGCGCAGGCGCGGTGGGCGGAGGGCGGGGCGGTGGCAGCACGAGGCGCGGGAAGCGCAGGCGCAGGCGCAGGCGCGGTGGGCGGAGGGCGGGGCGGTGGCAGCACGAGGCGCGGGAAGCGCAGGCGCGGTAGGCAGAGGGCGGGGCGGCGGTGGCACGAGGCGCGGGCGCCCGAGCGTTGGGCTGCGGCCTCGACGGGCAGGCGGGCGGCATGGCGCGGGTTCGCTGGCAGATGGTGGCGGTGGCGGCCATGGGCCTGGCGCTGGCCCTGGAGGCTCTGCCCAAGGCCCTGCGCTGGTTGCGTGTCGGGCGGCGGCGGAGGCCGCGGCACGAGGTGCTCTTCTTCCCGTCGCAGGTGACCTGCACCGAGGCCCTGCTGCAGGCCGCGGGGCCCGGGCCCTCGGCGCCCCCCGCGGGCTGCCAGTGCAGCCTGCCCCACGGCGAGAGCTCGCTGAGCCGCCTGCTGCGCGCCCTGCTGGCCGCCCGCGCCAGCCTCGAGCTCTGCCTCTTCGCCTTCTCCAGCCCGCAGCTGGGCCGGGCCGTGCAGCTGCTGCACCAGCGCGGCGTGCGCGTCCGCGTCGTCACCGACTGCGACTACATGGCCCTCAAGGGCTCGCAGATCGGTCTGCTCCGCAAGGCAGGTAGGCGCGGTGCCCAGGCCCCCGGCTGGGAGGAAGGTCTGGCCTCTGAGAGCGAAGGCGGCAGGGAGAAAGTCAGAAGCCCCCATGTGGGGTCAGGGGTCTGAGTACGGGTGACACCCCATTTATTTCCCAGGGTGGCTTTGCGAGGTCAGGCAGGCTTTAGCCCGTGAAGCTCCAGGGCCATCGGTGAGGGGCCCCGGCCCTCCCGTGGGGGTGCCTGGTGGGTGAGAGCCGCCTGTGTGTTTTCCGCCAGCGGAGGGAGTTCCTCGGGGGGGCCCAGCGGCCGGGGTGTCACGGCCACCCGGCAGGGCCAGAGCCTCTGGGAGCCCCCACATTCCCAGGGGACCGAGTGGGAACCCTGTGTCTGGGAGAGCTGGGGGTGTGCCGGGCCAGTGAGTGAGTGACGGCTGCAGCTGAATGAGGATGGCTTGGCCCGACCCTTGGGAAGGAGGGGAAGGCGGGGCCAGGCCCCGGTGCGCCCCCCGCCGAGCCGGTGCACCGGGGTTGCAGCCAGGTCGGCATTGAGGGGCTGGAGGAGGAAAAGGCGTTGCACCTTAAATACACTCGTGACTTTCGTGCGGGGGCTTTTGAAATGAATGAAAATGATATTCTAAGAAGTGGGACTCTAATATTTAGTTGGTGAGAAGTTAATATGTCTTTGCAGCCGCAAAACACCTGGGAAGCCATAGTTGGGCTCTTACTAGGGCGGGGACAGGCGACCGGCCGCAGTCCTTTTGTTCTCAGACCGGATCCTGGTCTGCCTGTGAGCTCCTTGTCCCGCCCTCGGCCTCCCGCGGCGGAGAACCCTGCAGGCGTGCTCTGCCTGTGCCTGTGGGCGGCGTGCATCCCCCGCTCGTGTCTCTGGGCGACCCAGGCACGTCGTTCCTGCAGGAGCACCTTCCCACCCAGGCCTGGTCGCCCGGGAGCTGCTGCTCTGCACCGTGTCCACGCGAGTCCCCCAGGCCCCGCGGGCAGAAGCCTTTCCCCGCCCGCTGCGCCCGCCTCCGCTCGGCTCTCCAGGTGGCCAGCACTGGACCCTCGGCGCCCATCCACCCCTCCATCTCCGGGCAGCCATGCGTTGTCCTAACCTGTGGGCCCTCTACCGGGAAAGGCTAGGCGCAGCCACTTTGATTTCGTTAGCTTTTGGAGAATCGTGAAATCTCAGGCTTGGAAAGGACCGGAAAGGGCACTGCACCAGACTCCATCCAAGGCTGGCGGCCCTGCCATCATTCCTGGTCACCTGTTCAACAAGTACCTTGGTGTCAGGACTTGCTTGGATCGGTTCCAGGCGCCAGGGACACGGTGGGGAACGAGACAGGCCCGGGGAGCCTAGCGGAAGCCTGAGTTCCTAGCGGTGAGCAGGGTCGGGAATGTGTCAGCCGGGCAGGGGTGGCCGCCAGCAGAGCTCAGCCGTGTGCGGAGCACGAGGAGCTCCTGCTTGAGGAGCAGCAGGTGTCCGGAGGCCAGAGGTGAGGTAGGAGGAGCCGCTTCCTGCAGGGGCATCGGGGCCCCATTCAGTGAGGGAAGCCATCAGAGGCCGGGCAGCAGGGTGCTCGGAGGAGAAGGGGGTGTGGAGGGAGCCCGAGGCGGGTGGGGGAGTGCGCGGCAGCGTTGGAGGGTCAGGAATGGCTGATGTAACCTGTTGTGAAGGTGAATCTGACAGGGTTTGCAGGTGGGTTGCCATGCAGCGTGAGGAGAAGGGGTGGCCCGGTGAGCGATGCTTTTCAGTGTAGGTCTCAGTGTTGCATGGGACATACTTCCCTTCAAGTTTTGTGTTGCTGATCTGAAATCCCAATTTAATTTGGACATCCTGTATTTTCATTTGCTAAGTCTGGCAAACCTATTGAAAAGCAGCCCATTTTAAACTTGTTTTATTTATTTATTTATTTATTTATTTATTTATTTATTTATTTATTTAAAATATATTTTATTGATTTTTTTACAGAGAGGAAAGGAGAGAGATAGTTAGAAACATCGTTGAGAGAGAAACATCGATCAGCTGCCTCCTGCACATCCCCCACTGGGGAAGTGCATGCAACCCAGGTACATGCCCTTGACCGGAATCGAACCTGGGACCTTTCAGTCCGCAGGCCGACGCTCTATCCACTGAGCCAAACCGGTTTCGGCTTAAACTTGTTTTAAATCACATTTCCAATGGCCTCATTTGCTGAGCAGATATTTAGGCACCGTTCCAGGGTTATCGCCGAGTGGGTAGGGCCGCTGAAAAGGGGGGTTGGAGGGGCGGTAGGCAGTGCGCTGAGAGGAGCCGGTGGGGTGAAGAGGCAGAGAGGCACTCGTCCTGTGCTGGGTGCTCAGACTGGGCTCCCCTGGGTAGACCTGCTGCTTCGGGGACCCTCAGGCCTCGCTGCCACGCGCCCGGGGCTGGTTTCTTCTGTGCTCCTTTCTCCTCAGGCTCAGGTCCTTTCCTACAGAGTGGGGTGCAGCTCCCAGCCAGGAGGTGTTTACTGGGGTCCCGTCCCATGCAGTAGTGACTGTCCCACAGCGAGGAAAGCCCAGCAGTGACGAATGGGCAGTGCCCCGCAGGCTCTCCTGGCTGGGATGGACTCCAGAGTTGTGGGTAGGGTGCAGGTTGGTTTTTAGAGGAAACAGTAGTGTCTACGTGTCTGCCATGGTCCCTGCTGACTGTCTGTGTCCCCTCCTGGGCCAGAATGCCCCTGGGAGCTGGTGTGGCAAGTCACTGTCAGGCTCAGCCACCATCACCTGCCCAAGTGACAAGATTTGCCCTTTTCCCATCAACTTGCCACAGATAGCAAAGTTAGCAGCTGCTAGCAAATGGTCCCCAGAGCTGCAGTGCTTGAGGGAGAGCTGTGGGAAGCGGTGAAGGGGGAGGGAGAGCTGTGGGGGGCGGTGAAGGGGGAGGGAGAGCTGTGGGGGCGGTGAAGGGGGAGGGAGAGCTGTGGGGGGCGGTGAAGGGGGAGGGAGAGCTGTGGGGGGCGGTGAAGGGGGAGGGAGAGCTGTGGGGGGCGGTGAAGGGGGAGGGAGAGCTGTGGGGCAGCGTGGCTGACTTGCCCTTTTGCAGGTATCCAGGTTCGACATGACCAGGACCTGGGCTACATGCACCACAAGTTTGCCATAGTGGACAAGAAGGTGCTGATCACTGGCTCCCTCAACTGGACCACTCAGGCCATTCAGAACAATCGAGAAAACGTTTTGATTATGGAGGACGAAGACTATGTGAGGCTTTTCCTGGAAGAATTTGAGCACATTTGGGAAGAGTTCAACCCGACGAAGTACACCTTTTTCCCACAAAAGAGGAGAAGTCACTGAAGCTGTGCTCTCAGTGTGTCTTGGAGTCGGAGGGGCGGGTTCACTGTCAGAACTTCCGGCGGCTCCGGTTGAAACCAGACCAAACGTGCCAGGACGGGAGCAGCCAGGTGCTGCCCGGAGCTGCGGCCTGCGGTGTCGACTCGGCTCAACGGCAGGAAAACATCACTGGGACTAAGTTCTCCTTCCCCGCGATCCTGACGGGACCTCGTGCTCAGCGCTGGGGAGGAGGGAGCTCCCGCGCGATCGGCCGTGCGTGGACCGAGCTGGGGTTTCCCTCCCTCCCGAGCCCGCGCCGGGACGCGCTGGCAGGAGCCTGGCTGGCACCGCGGTTCAGAGCAGGGGCTGCTCATGCCCGAGCGGGTGCAGGGCCTGCTTCAGGGCTGCAGCTCTGGGACCCTCTCCCGAGGCCGGGGAATCTCCGCTCGGCCAACTCCGCCTCGTCAGCCCTTTCGGTGTCTCCTGGAACGCTCCCTCCCGCTTGGCACTAGCCTGGCCCCTGCGCCCGCCCGCCCGCCAGCACCTGCTGTCGCCAGCTCCTCCTGGCGGGCAGGTCTCCTCAGGGGAGGGGAAGGAAGGAAGTCAGGAGGGAAGGCAGGTGAGCCGGGCGTGGTGGGCGCAGGGAGCGCCTCCAGGCCCTGTCCCACGCCCCCCGCGGGCATTACCTGCCCCGCACACGTGGGGGTGTTTCTGTGGGCGGCTCCCGGCGGTTCCCACGTGGCCGGGGGTGTGGTCTGCCAGGAAGGGCTGTCAGGGACAGAACCTGCTTCTGTTCCACAGGCTGTGCTTTTAAGTTTTAATGTTCTCACATCCGAAGTAGTTTTGTTGTGTTTAGAAGTGGCCTTCACTTTAATCACCGTGGACTTTGGGTCCAGGCGATCACCCGCGAGTTACCAGAGAGAAGGCAGCTCCGGGTTGTATCTTGCAGGTCTAGTTTATCCTCAGCGCAGGGTTTACACCCACAGGGAAGTAGGAGGCCAGGTATCTGACACACATTGTGAGATATTGCAGGTTACTTTATCAGAGCGCGTGTCTTTACTTGTGGGCGGCTGGTACCACCTGTCCTCTCTGCGCTGTGGCTTGAGTGTGTGGTGTCTCCTTCCCCGTCGCTCACAGCGCCACCCAGAGACCATGTGTGCTGCACGTTTCTTTTTTTAAAGTTACCTTTGACTTACGGTGTCAGGCAAGTAAATGCAAAGTTAATTTTTCTTATTTAATTGAAGCTATAAAGTATACTGTGTGGATCAGAAATCACAAGAAATGGTCTTATGTTAAATGTGCTTTTTATCAGAGTCTGTACTCCAGCAGAGCATGTTCTGGAAAAGGGAGAAGTTGTACAGTGTCCTGGATGCCACACATTGAATAAATATGTTCTCATTCTGGAATGTTAGTTCTGTGTCTACTTTTTACTCAGTCATTCAAATTGGGCTGCTGTTAAACAAGTGAAACTTGGGGAGAGGAAGCAACATACAGCTCTTTAGAAACTGTTGGTGAGCATGATAGCCTTGCAGGGAGCAAGGCCTGAAGGTGTTCCTTGGGGATGTCCCCAAGTGTTTCCAAGACACCCCCACTTCCGGTCCAACTTCCAGCTCATATGCTGGAGCTGTGTGGTTGAAGCATCCGTCTTACATAAAAACTGCTGTTTGAAATTTTAACCCTGCTATTTTGGCTTCTGTAAATGCTTGCTGGCTTAAATAATAAGGAAAATAAGACTACTCCCATTCCAGAGAGGCCATTAAACCTTCCCCAGACGAAGTTATTAGTGCTGGCACCAGGCCAAGCCTTTGGTTGAGGTCTCAAAGCCCCAGCACATAGGGCTCTTTAAGAACTTGCAAAGGGGACCAGAAAAAAACCCATATTTGGGAGACAAGGTAAAAAGATATAAATAGGGCAAGTTCCTCCATGTTGGGGCCCAGAATTTGAAACAGTTTTCTCTTGGCCTGCGCATAATAGTAATGAAGTGTGACTCCATCTCTCTAAGCGTTGCTTGGTTCCTCTCCGGTCTCCTGTAACATCAGTGGTTCCCTGACTGAGAAATCGAATGCGCTTTGCCTTTTTGGCCTGCGGTGAGTGGGCTGAGTTTAAGGCCTGGGGGAGTTGGACAGGCCTCCGGGAGGCGCTGCTCTGCTGATTTAGCATAATTGAACCTGGGGACTCTGGGCGCCCCAGGACCTCAGCCCAGGACCCGTCCGGCATCTGGCGAGAGTGGACGGACACCTCTGGACCTGTCAACAGAATCGGTAAGGTAGGGACCCCAGTCAGGCCCACTCCGAGTGAGTAGAAGGGGGAGCTTGATCACCTCCCCCAAAACCATACGGCTTCCTTAGGCAATTAGTCAGGAATCAGGTGGACTGTTAAAACTCTGAGTAAATATTTGGTATAAGTAAAAAACTCGAATTGTCTGATGTATAAATTAAGTATGAAAGTCTGTGTGGAGTGAAAGCTACTTTGTGCCGTTTGGCTGTACACATCAGAGTATTTGTTACCTCTTTCGGTTAATTTGTTTAAAGATAGGGCAAACCCCGCTTTAGGGGGAAGCCTAATTGTGTATAGTAAGGCTGAACGCTGTGATGAATTGCAAAAGTCCCTAGCAGCTGCTGAGATGTATTTTTCTGAGTCTTTTGCTCTCCATCAAGGAGGGAGTCAGCCCGCTTAAATTTCTGTCAATGTTTATGTACTAGGGGCTTTGGTTTGCTCTTCCCTCTCTCATCTGTGATTTTGCTGTATTAGGTTGAAATTTTGGGAATTTTGGGGTTAATTTAAAGGTATAAATTTGTGAAGGGTGTAGTTCAGAGAAGTTTTAACAAAGACTAGACCACTACCCTTTCCTCCCCTGCTAAGGGCTGTTCGGTTAAGATTAGTACATTTTCTCATGGCCAGACTTTTCATAACTAACTGCTCCGGAGTGGGTGTGGGGTGGTAGTGGTGGGATTCACTGGGTAAGGTGGTAGGCTCTCAGCCCTGAGCTACAGGAGCCCTGGGCTGGGGGGATAGAGGGATGGTCAGAGAGAACAGAGTATTAAAGGAGGAGGATTTAAGATCCTCTAGGGCAGCGGTTCTCAACCTGTGGGTTGGGGTCACCTAAGACCATCGGAAAACACATGTATAATTACATATTGTTTTTGTGATTAATCACTGTGCTTTAATTATGTTCAATTTGTAACAATAAAAATACATCCTGCATATCAGATATTTACATTACGATTCATAACAGTAGCAAAATTACAGTTATGAAGTAGCAACGAAAATAATTTTATGGTTGGGGGTCACCACAACATGAGGAACTGTATTAAAGGGTCGCAGCATTAGGAAGGTTGAGAACCACTGCTCTAGGGGCTTAGGGTAAAGAGGGAAAATCTGTGAGGGAAAGCAACTGTTATAGGAAGGAAAAAAGTATCCTTAAATATAAAAAGCCTAAATATATACGATCTCAGACCATTTGCTTTGTTTCAGGACAGAGGTGTCGGCAGTTAATTATGAAGCAGGGAGCAATAGGTTTTTGTTGATTTTTACTGGCTGCAGACTGCTCTGCTGGCATAGAGGTCTGGTCTGTAGCCTACCAGGTGTCTTATCTGAACTGCACTAGACTCAAGGTCGCAAGTTCTCTGTGAGCACAATTAATCTCTTTCTGCCCCGTTTTATTATTTTTAACCCTTACAATACTAAATTAGACCGAAACAATATATTTGAAATTACATAAGGAAAAATATAGGTTTTATTAGACACATTTTGATTTACCCGCTCTTAGTTTCATCACAGAAGGTTTAGGTATATTTTCTTGGAAGTAAAAGTACATTTAAAGTGTGTTTATAAATATTAATCTAAGAAATGCTGGCTGTTACTTTTTGATAATTATTGCAAAGAGTAAAGAATTCTAAACATTTTAAAGAATAAAAGAAAGGTCTACAAGTTGCTGATAGTGTGATAGGAAAAAATATTAAAGATACTTAATAGATAGTCTCTTCAATAAATGGTGTTGGGAAAATTGGACAGATATATGCAAGAAAATGAAACTAGACCACCAACTTACACCATACACAAAAATAAACTCAAAATGGATAAAGGACTTAAATGTACGACAGGAAACCATAAAAATTCTAGAAGAATCCAAAGGCAACAAAATCTCAGACATATGCCGAAGCAATTTCTTCACTGATACAGCTCCTAGGGCACTTGAAACTAAAGAGAAAATGAACAAATGGGACTACTTCAAAATAAAAAGCTTCTGCACAGCAAAAGAAACCATCAACAAAACAAGAAAACCCACTGTGTGGGAAAACATATTTGCCAATGTCATATCTGATAAGGGCCTAATCTCCAAAATTTATAGGGAACTCATACAACTTAACAAAAGGAAGATAAACAATCCAATCAAAAAATGGGCAAAGGACCTAAATAGATACCTTTCAAAAGAGGACATTCAGAAAGCCAAGAGACATATGAAAACATGCTCAAAGTCACTAATCATCTGAGAGATGCAAATCAAAACAACAATGAGGTACCATCTCACACCTGTCAGACTGGCTATCATCAACAAATCAACAAACGACAAGTGCTGGAGAGGATGTGGAGTAAAAGGAACACTTGTGCACTGCTGGTGGGAATGCAGAATGGTGCAGCCACTATGGAAGACAGTATGGAGTTTCCTCAAAAACTAAAAATGGAACTCCCATTTGACCCTGTGATCCCACTTCTAGGAATATATCTCAGGAAACCAGAAACACCAATCAGAAAGGATATATGCACCCCTATGTTCATAGCAGCACAATTCACCATAGCTAAGATCTGGAAACAGCCTAAGTGCCCATCAGTAGATGAATGGATTAGAAAACTGTGGTACATCTACACGATGGAATACTATGCTGCTGTAAAAAAGAAGGAACTCCTACCATTTGCAATGGCATGGATGGAACTGGAAAGCATTATGCTAAGTGAAATAAGCCAGTCAATAAAGGAAAAATACCACATGATCTCACTCATTCATGGATAATAGAGACCATTATAAACTTTTGAACAGTAATAGATACAGAGGCAGAGCTGCCTGGAACAGATTGTCAAAATGCAGCGGGAAGGCTGGGGAAAGTTGGGGGGCATGAGGGAGGGGTATAAGAGATCAACCGAAGGACTTATATGCATAACCAATGGACATACATGGGATGCTGGGGGGTGGGGGAGGCCAGGGGATAGTCAAGGGCGGGGGAAAAAAAAAGACACATATGTAATACCCTTTGTAATACTTTAAACAATAAAAAAAAGATACTTAATAGAAAGTTATGCATTTTTTAAGAACATAGAAAAAAATTTGAAGGCTAATTTGAAAGTATGAAATTTATAAAGATTATATATATAATAAGAGGGGTCAAATATCTAAGCTGCAGCCAGGAAATCCAGAGATCCCTCAACCCCAGAAGAAACTCTTGCCTAGAGTAAGAGCGGGTAGGTAAGGGGAGTAAGAAGAGCAAGTGGAAGGGAAGGTCAGACACCCAGAGCCAAACAGCAGCAATGTAGACAAGCAGGCGACCGCAGACATTTACCTGACACTAGAGCTGCCCTGCTGCTGCCCGGTGAGCAATGAGCATTTTACAACAAGCAATACAAGACTTAGGCCTTTGGCTTGCTGGCTACAGCAGTTAAACCAGAAGCCAGTGACTGCTACTAGCATTCCAGCAGCCCCAGGAATAGAGCAGCGAGCCTGGGGTCTGTGAAAGCAGCAGATAGAGCTAGTGAAAGCTCCCTGTTTGCAAATGTGCTGAAAGGGTTCAGTACCTGTTGCTGCTGGAAGAGGAGGGGCTAATATTCCCTTCCAGTGTACTCCCTTGGGAAAGACCTGATCGCTGCTCTGCCACAAAGGGATGGATGGGAAGGCAGGGGCCTAATAAAGCCACTGCCACAGGAGCGCTTTGCAATATGCAAAGCTGTTTCTAACTGCAACTCTGGCTGTTTTGGACTGGCAGCTTAAAGTCAAAGGGCAACAAGAGACAGGGATGGTAAGGCCCTGTAACTGATAAACAGGGTTCACAGGAGAGGGTAAAGGGCACTTTTCATGGACCAGAGAGCCTTCAGGACTTCCAGGTGCTCCTAGAGAGGAGGAGTCTGACTGAGTGACTGGCTGAGACCCTGATGGGTTGGGAGGACCGGAAGCTGCATATTGAACTTATAGACTGAAGTTTGCTAGGCAGAGGTCCAGGCCCAGTTATATAGGGGTTAAGCTGCCTGTGTATAGCAAAACAACTTTCTCCCGTGCCAGAATACATTTTAGGGAAATTGGACAGTGTGGCTAGAAAGAAAAACCGGCCGCCACACACAGCCCTGACAGTGGCCTGCAGAAAACTGTATAATGGACTTAGATGATGCCTGTGTCTTCATGAACATAACTCCAGAGAGACAGGGACAATTTTGCTTTGTGTAGGAAGGTAAAAATGGACTTTAGTCACCTCCCTGAGATGGTTGTATAGCCCAGGGGTCGGCAAACTGCAGCTTGCGAGCCACATGCGGCTCTTTGGCCCCTTGAGTGGCTCTTCCTAAGCCTTAGGAGTACCCTAATTAAGTTAACAATGTACCTACCTATATAGTTTAAGTTTAAAAAATTTGGCTCTCAAAAGAAATTTCAATCCTTGTACTGTTGATATTTGGCTCTGTTGACTAATGAGTTTGCCGACCACTGGTATAGCCCTACCATGTGTCATGTTTTGTAGCAGAAAATTTGGCTGCCTGAAGTAGCCACAGTGCCCATATTGTACCTCATTATGTTATTATGTTACATTAACCTTAATTCTCTTACAGATTTGAATGCAGTTGCCAAAAGGGCAGGTGCCCAAATGGGCAAAGAAAAATATCCATTAGGTTTTGGTCTCTATTGAGACAGTTGGCAGCCTGTATACTGCCTTGCAGGCCTATGTGACCATGCCCACATCAGGGGTGGCACAAACCTCAACTTTAGGAAAATGGGGGAGGCCTGTATAGAACAGAGGGAAGTGGTGAGTACCATCCCTCTGTCACAGGAATTACAGACCCTGTGAGGTCCTGTGACATGTGAGACCCTGTGAAGGAATAAAGCTCCCTTAGTCCATTCTGAGAGGATGTGTCACCCCTCCCAGAAACCATATTTAGTTTAAGGACAAGTCAAGGAGGGGGAACCCTACTACAGGGACAGCTGTGACTATCTATTTAAGTGTAGACACATTTGAAATTTCTTCTTGCCATTTAAAGACAGTTACTGTTTTGTTATAATACATTTAGAAAAATATTACTCTGAAGAATCCATAAAAAGGACTGACAAGGAAAATCAGAAGATCTTAAAACAGGTCAGTATATTTTTCTCCTTATAGGGAGAAATTCCTCCGAAATTTGGCAATGCTTAATAAATCATGGCAATACATTTCTTTGCATAAATTCAATAAGACTGGTTTCCAATAGTGGTTTTATTAACAGAAAACTCTGACTGGAGTATCATGTTTTAAAGAGACCTGTCTGGACTCTGAAGACTTGAAGCCAATAAGAGTGCCATGGGAAAAGCCTGGTATCCTGCTTGGGAGCCCTGAAGATGGCTGGCGTTGGAGCGTCAGGCCCATGCCCTACCATCACTGGCGGTTGGTCAGAGTAGAGGGGAGCAATAAGGGTGCCTCTGTGTCCCTGCAGAACCCCCATGCACTCTGGGCCTCGATGAGTAGGAGGGCTACTGAGATGGGCCTTAAAGCCTAAGGCGTGGGCCCAGGATGGAGTCGCTACAGGTGAGGGATTCACCTAACTCACCAGATACTGCAGGCAGGCCTGACGGCAGCTGGATGGCTTGGCTTCCTGGTCCTACGGGGCACACTAAGATTCAATTATGAAATTCTGGCAAAGGTAGTTACCATTCTTGTTGTGTTTATGTAAACAATCAGGCCAAATTGAATATAATAAATTGGTCTTGATTTGGCTCTTTTGATAAACATAGAGGTAATTTGAGAGGAAAAATTCTATTTCAATAGAGGTTATTAAAACAAATGTTTTCTTTCCCTTCCACCAGACCATTTGTTAGTTTGTCTCTGCCAGGTCACAAGCCCACCTCCTTCTGTGCCCAGGCCTCACTGTCCCTCTGACAGACAGCAAGGATCTCTTGGCTCTGAGAGAAACCTCTGACCTGCCTCAGCAGGAAGTAATTACAGAAGAAACCCAGAGTCCCCTTTCCCTGAAAGAATTCAGAGCCAGGACCCTTGAGGTAATATATTAGGCAGTTAGACAGACATGAGCAGAGCAAGGATGATGGGCCAACTAGCCCTACCAGATGTAACTAAGTCTTTCCACTTCTACGTATGTAAGACAAGGGGACTCCCCAGAAGCAAGAGGGAACTAGGCTGCAGATGAAGCAGCCCGGGAGGCTGCCCTCCAACCAGTGGGGATTCTACAGAGTCCAGTGACTCTTCCAGACCCTGACCTACCCATCTCGCCAGCTTAAATGGAAACCCAATCTAGAAAAGCTGAAATCCATAACCAATCTTTACTCAAGTTCTTACAGGCTTTACAGTCTGCTCAGAAAGCAATCCAGAAGCACGCCGAGACGCTCTGCCTGTACCAACGTCTGATCTGGTTCATCTTTTTCGCCCTGGTGACTCTGTTTGGGTAAAGAAATTTACCACCCAAGGACTGACTCCTACCTGGAAAGGACCACCCCCATGGCAGTCAAGGTCGACAGGATCCCAATGTGGCTTAAAGCAGCACAGGCAGAAGGATTTTCTAAAGATAAAACTTTCACATACTCTGTATTATTAATTCTCTTTATAGGACTTAGTAAAGGAAACCTCAAAGCTGGGTAGGTTAACAATGTTAACTACCCCCAAGAGTCAATGATTTGACTCATGTACATACAACCAGTGGGGAATGAAGCATCCATCTTGTATAAAAACTGCTGTTTGCCCTGGCTGGTTTGGCTCAGTGGATAGAGCGTCAGCCCGTGGACTGAAGGGTCCCAGGTTCGATTCTGGTCAAGGGCACATGCTTGGGTTGTGGGTTCGATCCCCAGTGTGGGCTGTGCAGGAGGCAGCCAATCAATGATTCTCTCTCATCATTGATGTTTCTGTCTCCCTCCCTCTCCCTTCCTCTCTGAAATCAATAAAAATATATTTGGAAAAAGAAAAACAAAAAACAAAACAAAACAAAAAAACTGCTGTTTGAAATTTTAACCCTGCTATTTTGGCTTCTGTAAATGCTTGCTGGCTTAAATAATAAGGAAAATAAGACTACTCCCATTCTAGAGAGGCCGTAAATCTACCCCAGATGAAGTTACCAGTGCTGGCGCCAAGCCAAGCCTTTGGTTGAGGTCTCAAAGCCCCAGCACATAGGGCTCTTTAAGAACTTGCAAAGGGGACCAGAAAAACCCCATATTTGGGAGACAAGGAAGGTAAAAAGATATAAACAGGGAAAGTTCCTCCATGTTGGAGCCCAGAATTTGAAATAATTTTCTCTTGGCCCACGCATAATAGTAATAAAGTCTAACTCCATCTCTCTAAGCATTGCTTGGTTCCTCTCTGGCCTTCTGTAACATGGTGGGCACCCGTGCAGCCCTCCCCTAGCTGCTGGTCTCAGCAGCATGCTGGGGTTCAGACATGGAGCACAGCTCAAGTACATCTGTAAGGGTGTGCACAGAAAGGATCGAGCCAAGCTAATTAGACTGAGGTCTTATCCTATTTATATTGCTTATCTTGTTGTTTTCATCATCTTTCCAGTGGTGAGAAGAATTTTGGATAACAGTTAACCTTTCTGAAAATATCTTGCCATCAAAGAAAACTCCCTCTGAAGGCACAGGACTGAGGAAGGACAGCACTGAAATGTACCTCCAAATGAGGCTGCTTGCTTTCCACATAGATGAGGTGTTTGCACATAATTACCGAAGCCCCTGACCTTTGGGTTGGCTGCCCCTGCTCTGGTGGGAGCGGTGTGCCCAGGGCACCAGGCCAGGCCAGGGCATGGGAGCTGACTGGCATGTCTGGTCAGTCAGTCAGAGTTCACATCAGGGTCCATGAAAGCAAATTACCAAGTAGTTGATCTTTAGATGATTCAGGAGCTATATCAGGCCAAGTGGCTTTGCACTGATAGCAGTTATTGGGGGGCTAGTCCAGCAATGGGCAGTCACACTGAAGAGACCCTAGAACTTTGGGTTTGCCCTCTGTCGATGGCACAGCCTGTGTGGACAGAAGGCTGGGAGGGGCTTGTGTACTGTGTGCCCTGAAGCTGTTCTGTGCCTACCAGGCCTTGTCATGGCTGCTCCTAGAAAAACCTGAAAAGAAGTAATTTCCCCAGGAGGCTAGGCAGTTCCTTCTTGAGGAGTCAAGGATATCTCCCCCACCCCAGGCTCATGTTCCAGTTCAAGGTTGTCATTTAAACTGTGGGGCAGCTTAACTACAACTCTGATGTTGTGCAAAGAGAATCACACATCGACACAATTAAGTTTAAACTATTTCAAACTTTTGAAACCCTTGTGATTTAAAAGTTGTCATGGTAGTAGATATGGCCATAGAGTCTGCCAACAGCTATCACAGCAAGAGTGTTTGAATGAACCAACACAACTACATTTTATTTTATTTTATTTTTTTTAAAATATATTTTATTGATTTTTTACAGAGAGGAAGGGAGAGAGATAGAGAGCCAGAAACATCGATGAGAGAGAAACATCGATCAGCTGCCTCCTGCACATCCCCCACTGGGGAAGTGCCCACAACCCAGGTACATGCCCTTGACCGGAATCGAACCTGGGACCTTTCAGTCCGCAGGCCGATGCTCTATCCACTGAGCCAAACCGGTTTCAGCGCAACACAACTACATTGTATTTTAAAACACTATATTAGTTCTATTGTTTTTTAAAGCAACTGATTATTTTTTAAATGACATTTCATTGAGATTCATATATTCTTCACTGAGATTCATAAAATGCATCCTTTTAAAGCATGCAATTCAGTGGTTTTTAGTATTTAACAGAGATGTGCAACCAAACACTTTCATCAACCCAGAAACTTCCTCATTAGTAGTCTCTCCATTCCCTCTGACCCAGCCCCTGGCAACCACTGGTCTGCTTCCTGTCTCTGGGTTTACCTGCTCTGGAGATTTCATAGAAACAGAACTAACAGTATGTGGCACTTGGTATCTGCCTTTCTTCGCTCACTGTGTTGTAGCGTGTGTCAGTACTTCTTATAGCTGAAAAATACTCAATTCTGTGGGTGTACATTTTGTTTGCCCATTCATCAGTTGATGGACATTTGGGTTATTCCCACCTTTTTGGCTATTACAAATGATGTTATAAACATTCACATTTGTGGGACATATCTTCATTTCTCTTGAGGGCATTGTTGGAGCACATAACTGTTTAACGCAGCCGTGGGCAAACTACGGCCCGCGGGCCGGACACGGCCCATTTGAAATGAATAAAAGTATTGAAAAAAAAGACGGTACCCTTTTATGTAATGATGTTTACTTTGAATTTATATTAGTTTACACAAACACTCCATCCATGCTTTTGTTCCGGCCCTCCGGTCCAGTTTAAGAACGCATTGTGGCCCTCGAGTCAATAAGTTTGCCCACCCCTGGTTTAACCCCTTGAGGAACTGCCAGCCTGTTTTCCAAAGCAGCTGGACCATTTTACGTGCCTCTCCACCTGCACTGTGTGAGGTTTTCTTTTTCTCCGCATCCTCACCAACAAAAAGGTATCTGACTTCAAACATCACCAGCCTCTGAGACGCTGTCTATTGTGGTTCTGACTTGCATTTTTCTGATGACTAATGAAATGATATTGAGCATCTTTTCATGTACTTACTGGTTATTTATATATTGTCTTTGGAGAAATGTCCATTCGTGCGTGTTCTCTGCCCGTTTTTTCACTGGGTTGCCTTTTTATTGTTGAGTTACAAGAGTTCTTTGTATATTCTGGATACAAGTCCCTTATGGGAAATACAATTTGTAAATATTTTCTCTGATTTTTTGGATAGTTTGCAGCATGTTAATTTTTTAATTTAAATTTTATACTGACACTATTACAGATGTCCCAATTTGTGCCCCCCACCCCCACCCCGCCTTGCCCACCTCCACCCAGCCCTGCTCCCCACCTTTGCCCTCACCATATTATTGTCTTGTCCAGCCGTGGGCAAACTACGGCCTGCGGGCCAGATCCGGCCCGTTTGAAATGAATAAAACTAAAAAAAAAAAAGGACTGTACCCTTTTATGTAATGAGTAGAGGCCCGGTGCACAAAAATTTGTGCACTCGGGGGGAAGGCGGGGTCCCTCAGCCCGGTCTGTGCCCTCTCGCAGTCTGGGACCCCTCGGGAGATAACGACCTGCTGGCTTAGGCCTGCTCCCGGGTGGCAGAGGGCAGGCCCAATCCCTAGGTGCAGCCCCTGGTCGTGCTCAGAGCAGGGCCGATTGGGGAGTTGGGGCGCCACCCCGTCATGCACAGAGCAGGGCGGATCGGGAGGTTGCGATGCCACCCCCAGTCACGCTCAGGGTAGGGCCGATTGGGGGGTTGGGGCACCATCCCGTCACACTCAAGGCAGGGTCGATGGGGAGGTTGCGGCGCCATCCCCTGTCACGCACAGAGCAGGGCCAATCCGGGGGTTGGGGCGCTGCCCCCTGTCACACACAGAGCAGGGCCCATCAGGGGGGTTGGGGCTCCTTACCCTGTCACGCACGGAGCAGGGTCGATCAGGGGGTTGGGGAGCTCCCCCCGTCACGCACAGAGCAGGGCCCATCAGGGGGTTGGGGAGCACCCCCCTTTTAACGCACAGAGCAGGGCCCATCAGCGGGTTGAGGAGCTCCCCCCTGTCACTCAGAGAGTAGGGCCAATAGGGGAGTTGGGGCACCACCCCCTGTCACACAGCAGGGCGGATCAGGGGTTTGGGACGCCGCCACTGTCACTCAGGGCAGGGCCGATGGGGAGGTTATGGCTCTACCTGTCACACAGAGCAGGGCCGTGGGGGCGGGGGGGGGGAGGGGGTTGTGGCGCCGCACCCTGTCACACACAGAGCAGGGCCGATCGGGGGTTGGGGTGCCGCACCCTGTCACGAACAGAGCAGGGAGGATAGGGAGATTGTGGCCCCGCCCCGTCACACACAGAGCCGCAGGGCGATCAGGGGGTTTGGGCGCTGCCCTCTGTCACGCTGATCCTGGTGCTGGGAGGCCTCTCGGCTCCGCTGATCCCGGTGCTGGGAGGCATATTACCCTTTTACTATATAGGATAGAGGCCTGGTGCATGAGTGGGGCTGGCTGGTTTGCCCTGAAGGGTATCCTGGATCAGTTTGGGGGTCCCCACTGGGGTGCCTGGCCAGCCTGGGTGAGGGGATGATGGCTGTTTGCAGCTGGTCACACACCCTTCAGGGTGGGGGCTTCCACTGGGGTGCCTGGCCAGTCTGGGTGAGGGGTTGAGGGCTGTTTTCAGGCTGGCGGGTGATGGAAGCTCCCAACCGCTCCTTTTTTTCTTTTTTATTCTGAGCCAGCTTTAGCTCTGAGGCTCCAGTTCTTAGGCCTCCACTGCTGAAAGTAGGGATCTGGTTTGTTTCGGTTCGAAACAATGTATAACTCCAGTTCTGACTCCAGCTCTGAGATCCCAGCTCGCTGAAAGCTGGTTTCTGGGTTTTTAGCTTCTATGTTTGTTACAATGTTCAAACTGCAGGCTCAGAGGCCTGCAAGGCAGGCGGGGAACGTTGGTTTCTTTCGTCACTGAAGCAAGCAAGCCTCATGTTAGTTTCAAGCTGCCTGGCTGCCGGCCGCCATCTTGGCTGTCAGTTAATTTGCGTATCTCCCTGATTAACCAATGGGAAGGGTAGTGGTCGTACTCCAATTACCATGTTTCTCTTTTATTAGTGTAGATGTTTACTTTGAATTTATATTAGTTCACACAAACACTCCATCCACGCTTTTGTTCTGGCCCTCCAGTCCAGTTTAAGAACCCATTGTGGCCCTCGAGTCAAAAAGTTTGCCCACCCCTGGTCTTGTCCAATGCTATGCATATATATGTTCTTTAGCTAATCCCTTCCCCTTTTTTTCTTTAGTCCTCCCAGCCCCTTCCCCTCTGCCATCTGTCAGTCTGTTCCATGTATAATGCCTCTGGATCTATTTTGTTCATTGGTTTATTTTGTTCATTAGATTCCACATGAGTGAGATCATGTGGTGTTTGTCTTTCACTCACTGGCTTATTTAGCTTAGCATAATGCTCTCTAGGTCCCTCATGCTGTTCCAAAGGATAAGAGATCCTTCTTTTTACAGCAGCGTAGGATTCCATTGTGTAGATGTACCACAGCCTTTTAATCCACTTGTCTGCTGATGGGCACTTAGGCTGTTTCCAGATTTTGGCTATTGTAAATAACACTGCTATGAACATAGGGGTGCATACATTCTTTCTGATTGGTGTTTAGGGATTCTTAGCATATCTTCCCTGAAGGGGGATCACTGGGTTGAATGGGAGTTCCATTTAAAAAATTTTGAGTAAACTCCATATTGTTTTTCCACAGTGGCTGCACCAGCCTGCATTCCCACCAGCAGCGCTCTAAGGTTCCCTTTTTTCCACATCCTTGCCAGCACTTGTTTGTTGATTTATTGATAGTAGCCATTCTGACAGGTGTGAGGTGATACCTCAGTGTAGTTTTAATTTGCATCTCTTTAATGATTAGTGACGTGTTAAGCATTTTTCCATTTGTCTATTGGCCATCTGTATGTCCTCTTTGGAGAAGTGTCTATTCAAGTCCTTTGCCCATTTTTAAAAATTGGATTGTTCGTCTTCCTGGTGTTGACTTATAATAGTTCTTTATATATTTTAGAGATTAACCCCTTATCAGAGGAGTCAGTGGCAGATATGTCCTTCCATATCATGGGTTCCCTTTTTGGTGTCTTTTGCTGTGCAGAAGCTTTTTAGTTTGATGTAGTTCCATTTGTTTATTTTCCCATATATTTCCCTTGCCTTCAGACATATTGGCAAAAATATTGCTCTGAGAGATGTCTGAGATTTTACCGCTTATGTTTTCTTCTATGATTTTTATGGTTTTGACTTATATTTATCTTTTATCCATTTTGAGTTTATTCTTGTGTATGGTGTAAATTGGTGATCTAGGTGCATTTTTTTGCACATACTTGTCCAATTTTCCCAATACCATTTATTGAAGAGACTGTTTTTGCTTCATTGTATGCTCTTGCCTCCTTTGTCACATATTAATTTACCATAAAAGCGTGGGTTGATTTCTAGGCTCTCTGTTCTGTTCATTGATCTGTATGCATTCTTGTGCCAGTAATAGGCTGTTTTGATTACAGTGGCTTTGTAGTATAGCTTAATATCCAGTATTGTGATCCCTGCAACATGTTATTAACTTCGATATAATTCAATTTATGTTTTTACTTTTGGTGCTGTATCTAAGAAACCATTGCCCAACCCAAGGTCACAAATATTTGCTCCTATTTTTTCCGAAACCTAAGAATCTTAGACTCTGAGCTCTTATATTTAGATCAATTTTGAGTTAATTTTTGTGTATGGTCTGACTTAGGGAGTCCAACTCTATTCTTTCACATGTGGATAGCTAGTTGTCCCAGTACCATTTGTTGAAAAAATTAATCTTTCTCCACTGAATGTTCTTAGCAACCTTGTTGAAAATCAATTAGTCATAAATGTAAGGGCTTATTTCTGGATACTCAATTCTGTACCATTGCCAATCCATAATCACTGTCTCAATAACTGAAACTGTAAGTTTTGAAACCAGTAACATGAGAGCTCTTTGTTCTTTTCCATCATTGTTTTTGCTTTTTGGATCCTCTTATATTTCCATATGAATCTTAGGATCAGCTGATCAATTTCTGCAAAAGCAGCTGGGATTTTGACAGGGATTATGTTGAATCTGTAGATCAAATTAGGGAGTATTGCCATTCTAACAATAATTTTGTCTTCCAACCCACGAATATGGGACGCCTTTCCATTTATTTAAATCTTTCTTTAATGTTTTGTAGTTTTCAGTGTACAAGTCTTACTTAAAAAATTTTTTTTTTGATATCACAAATGGAATCACATTCTTAATTTCAGAGATCACTAGTGTATAGAAATAAATTAATTTTTGGTATGAATCTTGTATCCTGAAAACTTGTTGAACATATGAAACTGGATTTTTATATGAAATCTAACTTGCGTCTGTCTCTCCATTAAAAAGAACCTCATTCACAGCATGCAAAGGGTGATGCAAAAATAGTTTATTATGATATAGTTTATGTAAAGTTAGGTAGTATTTACAAAATAGAAATGACCAGCTATCTCCATAGGAATCTAGCATGTCACACAAAGGAATAAATATTTTGACAAAGTAATACTTCAGTTGTAGTGAAAGTTGATCAGAAACATTTTTTTTTTAAAGCCTCAAATTAAACCATAAAATTTTGAATTGTCAAAACAGAGCAGCCTCACTGACCAGGCTCTCCTCTTCCAGACCCGACAGCCTGACAGGCGATGACCCACTCTGAGGGTGTCTGCTTCCGGGGCTGCCTCCGTCTAGGTCTCTGGTGGAGCCTCGATGTGTGTGGTCACCTGGGCCGCTTAGGCCCCTGCTCTCTTCCACATGTGACTTTTAGTCGGGTGAACATTATCATTTAGCATTAGTACAGAAATTAAACACCAGTTAAAATTACACAAGTTTGTTCTTTAAACATGTATCACCTAACTGTTGAAATAATTAGCAGTGACAGAAGTGACTGCTGTGATTTATTTCCAAACTCCTCAGCTGAAAAATTATGTACAGTTTTCACTTTGTTCGTGTATCAGCTCTCCCAGCAGTTTAGCATAGTATGTTTTTGTCTTTAGTAGCTGAATTGAGACATTTACCCTGATAGAAAAATCACTAATTATAATTATTGAGGAACCACTTAGAAACTTTACATTTTATAAATATTACTTAGGAAAACCATATGAATTAATTCTTATCACTTAACCAGTTTGAATCCTAACAAAAAGTCAGTAGATATGTTGTAAATACTAAAGGTAAATCCTAAAATCCATTTTAATTGAAGTTTTGTGATATAAACATAACACAATAATTTAGTGTTCTTAATCTATTCCTAGCTTTCTATAAAATAAAACTGAAATATGTGACATAACTAGTTGTAAAGGGGGAAAGAGCAAAGGGTGTGGGAACCGTGAAGGCAGCAGGCGGGCTGGTGTCTGGTGGTCCTTCACTGTGCGCTCACATCCGCCTGGCAGGGCCCCTGCAAGACTGCAACTGGAGACCAGCTGTTGTTTACCTGAGACTTCAACGTTCTCCTGCACTGGACCATCTAATTCTTAAGTATTTTATGACTAAATGTTCCCTTACCTATTTGACATAGACGTGTATTACAAAATATCAGTGTTATGGGTTTGCACCCTTCATGCAACCCAAGAGCTGGGAAAATCCAGGGTCCCACTCGGCAGGACCCTGCATGCAGCCCTGCTGTGTGCAGAGCCTGAGGCCAGACTGTCTCCCTACAAGTCTGAAGTTACTGCATAGAAGGATCTGGTCAAGATGGAACTACCATGCTCTTTATTCTGATTTTCCTCCAGGATTTTAAATAGCTCTACCAAGAACAAGTATTACAGAGTTTTTAATGAAAAACAATGTTTGGGTGCAGGGTTATCATTATTGTAGATACTGTACACAGCCTTTAAAACCACCTGTTCAATGACCAAAGCTGTTCTCGCTATCTTCAAGTGTGATGTTGCTTAGCTGTATACAGACATCCCTTTTTGTCACAAAAATTCCTACAGTAACTTCTGATTAGTATTCACACTGCTTGCTCTGAATAATGCACAGGTTATTTTGAAGACAAAGACAGCTGCTTTAAAACAAGGAAACTGGAGCCACACTGAGCTTAGGTCGTCACACAGTCCTGTGTGAGCACCTACAGGAGAGGGGGCTCAATGGGCCCCCCACGGGGTGGTCGTGTTGAGCTATTCTGCTTTCTGTTGAAAGACTTCAGGGGAGGTAGGGCTCTGCACTTTATAGAGAAGCAAGAATACGTGAAACTTAGGTTCTCAAAAGGGAAAAAGTTCTGCCCGGGTCTTTCCCAGAAGGCAGAACTTGATAGAAATTGACGTGTGAGTTTTTATATTGGGTTTATGTCAAGTTTCCTATGAAATAACCTTTTTATGTATAATAAATACTACATACTTCCATCTCCTTTGTAAAACTCTGAAAATACTTAAATTCACTTCTCCTTCCTTTGGTGATAAAGAGGTGTCACTGAACTCTGTTTTTTGAAATTGTGTCTATAAAGGGAAATGTTAAATTCTAAGGCTCCTTAGGACAACAATGAGAAAATTTTATTTTCAGGAAAAATAAATGTTGATGGGTTGCGTTCTTTACACTCTAACTGAAAACAGCTTTGAATCCCTGAAGAACTGTCTTAGACGCAGACACACCGGGAGGGAGTGGTGGAGGATGGGGTTAGCCATGAAGGCATCACGCAGGCGTCAGTGGGTAGGGAACAGAAAAGGCAACCCCTACACCTCCCCGCAGTCAGGCCACAGGCCCTGCTGTAAGCTGTGAGGCTGAAGGGCCCTGGGCTGTTGGAGCCATTGTTACCAGCAATGAGGGAGAAAAGAAACCTTTCCTCAGAGGCACACTGCCTGCCGGGACACACTGGGTGCCCGCACCACCTTCCTCGCTGGGCTGGCAGCAACCCAGCATGCCTTGTCACGTGTAGCTGAGAAAAGGCCACGGGTGGCGGCCAGCCTCCAGGCGCTGCGGGGCAGGCTGGCACTGTGCCGCTCACCCTCGGGATGAGTCTAACACAGACTTGCTAAGGGGACCACCTGGCAGCAGGGATAGGAAGAACCGTGCTCCCTCTCAGGGCTCCATCTGCCTCTGTGGTTATTAGAAATGCATCTCCATGCAAAGTACTTTACAGGCCCATTTTGTTTCCTGGCCTTATTTCTTTCAGGCAGACTGAGAGTCACAACTCTGTTTTTAAAAAACTGCAGTCCCCTCTTCCTGTGTGGCCTGTGCGGGTCCCAGTGCCCAGATGCTGGGTCAGTGAGCGGGTGCCTAGGTCTGGACGCTGTGGCGTGACAACTTCCATGTCACCAGCCAGAGCCTGGGGCCCTTTCCGGTTCTTCCTGCCTTTCCACTTGCCGGACTCATAAGGAGGGGCTTCTGATCTTAGCTCTTGACAAACCCACATGTTCCCACCATGGCTGCCGCCTGTCACTCCAGGGCTGCCACCACTTCCTGCCACAGATTCAAACTCATTTCTGCCACGTTGGTGCACAAGCTCCGTTTCGAGTGGCAGAGTGCTCTCTGCGGCCTCAGCCCCACTGCTGCCCGGAGGCTGCAGGACGCCCGGCGTCACACAGGCCCAGCTTGAAGGGCCCGCCGCATGTGCTCCTGTAGTTAACGCGAGTGTTCGCACACCTGTCTGTTACAGTCACACTTTTCCCACTAACGAGCTTGTCACAGCATGTTCAAGATGCTCACAGATCACAGGGGAGGGTGCACATGTATAGGAGAATAGTTATAGCTGAGAGGAGCTGGCCCGTGGTCTCCTTTTCCTTCCTGGGAAAGTGTGGACACTCCCACTGCTTGCTTCGTGCTGGGAGCAGAAGCCCAGAGCAGCGGGCTCCCAGTCCCCCACTCCCCCTCCCACAGCCCCTGTGGGCGGCCGGCCTCCACACTGCTCCTTTCCTCAGTGGTTAGGTGGCTGAACTCTTCCTGGGGGTTGGTGCCTGCAGGGAGCACATAGAGGGCATTGTACAGCGGAGCTGGCGGCAGGGCCCGGGGACATGCAGGCCGGAGTGAGGCCGCTTTGCTCCCGTCCTGTGCGCTCTCCAGCTGGAGAGCAGGACCGAGCAGCAGGAGGCTCGGCCTGACCGCAGTTGTCACTATGGACGGACACTCAGCGAGGCCAAGGCAGCTCGCACTCTCTGTGGGAGGCTACAGCGGGACCAGTCTGTGTTAGGGGAGACAGCTTCTCAGCCAGCTGAGCATTCCCAGCCTGTTTCCTGGTAACCCCAGCTCGAACCAGGCCCAGGAGAGCAAGTGGGTGAGCAGGAGGGTCCCTTACAGAGGCCGCAGTGACCAGAGGTCTGCCCTGGCCTCTGCCTTTGACTCCCAAATGCTGCACTCAACACATTTGCTTCCCAGGATTCCCGAGACCTAACCTCAAGGGACAGATGAGTGAAGTGAATGCTCGTTGAGCCTGTTCAAAAGCATCACAGATTTCAGACCTCCCAGCAGTCTGGAGGCAGAGGGAGCTGGACTCCATGCGTGACCTGCCCAGAACCTCAGGGCGAGTTCTCTGAAGGAAGGCTGTGAAGCCACAGTGCCCAGACGGCCTGCAGAGCCAGGATGTGCATGGAAACAGGGGTCCCCATAGTTCTGTGCACTCCAGGAATCCTGCACCTGACACAGAAAGTCACAATCCTTTATAAAAACACCCTGAATCTGCATCCCAAGGGATGTCGGTAAGTAGGATTAGGAAACAGAGCTACATTCTCTTACTTTTAAAAACATGGAACAGTAGCAAGGGAGCGACAGGTTTGGGTTAAGACTCTTAAAACTGGAGAGCAGGGCAGACTCATGCCAGCAGAGAGCTCTGAGTCTATCGTGTGAGAAGACACACACGAGGGCTCTTGCCCCGGGCCTTCTCAGGACTCTTCCCAGATGAGCTGGCTCACTCCTTTAATCTAGAAACTGAGCAAGATGATCTCTACAATGACCCCCAAACCTCTGTGCACCCAGAGACCATCAGCCCAGCTCGAGCATTAAGAGAGCGAAAGCAGGCTCTTGGCCTCAGATCCCGGCCTTGAGGCAGCGCCCTGCTCCACCCCAGGGACCCACCGTGCTCCTAAGGCAGCAGGGGTCCCGCCTGGTTTTATACTCCTCATCTTAGGGCTAATGGTTTTCATGGGTCCATAATAGAAACTCCAATTTACGATCTTTTCAAGAAGTGCTGTACAGCAGCGGGCGCCAACCAGTGGTCTGCGGACCACTGGGGGTCCGGGAGGTCCGAAAGGTTGGCGACCGCTGCTGTAGAGTGTTTTGTGGTAGTTAAAAAGGTCTTACTCAACTTGTTAAAAAAACAGAACTATTAGTATAGGTTTACTTTAGGTTTTCTAAATGCTAAAAGGGAACTCTTCAGACCTTAGATTAATTAAATTAGAGTTAAGAACACAAAATGGGCAATTTCCATCTGATTTTGACATCCTCTGCACTTTCTTCCTGACTTAACAGAGGGGTCTTCTCTTAGCTTTTTCCAAACCATCTGAGGTTTCTTTTCAGCGGGAATTCATCATTATTTGCAATTGCAGTCTGAAACCCCAGGCCACAGGTCCACAAGCTAACTAGTTATGGAAAGACAGGGTGACTGGTGACCAAGGAAAGAGTGAGCGTAGGAAGGAATGAGAGGGTGGGGTTTTGTGCCAGATTTAATAAAAAACAGACAAAACCAGGAAAAGCTGTTCCGACATCTTCAAGGTTGTGAAAAGTTTACTACAAACACCGGGTGTGGTTCTAGCTGCATCAGTGGGACGGATACCAAATGCTGGCCTCCTCTCAAGTTCACAGGTGGAGCCAAGGCCACACTCCGCGCCTGGCTGCCCAGCTCCTGCAGGCCAACGAGCTGTCAGGGCTCCGATCCAGCCAAACCACAACCCAGTGCTGTCCCCCACAAGCGACCAGCGTGCGGCAGAGCGGGCCGCGCGCAGTGCGCTCAGCTCACGAGGCAGAGCTAGCTTATCTATCGGCTGCCGGGCCTTAATACTGACATGAGGGAGGGAGGGGGCCACAGTGGGAAGGGATTCCAACACAGAGCCAGCTGGAGCAGACGGCCCTCTCCACCCCTCGGCTTACTGTAGATCACCATGGAAACAAGCGTGGGTAAAGACAACAGGAAGGTCCATCAACACAGCAGGGAACAGCGTGAACAACCCATAAACCTGTCTCTCATGCATCCATACTCACAGTCAACAATGACAACAATAACAATAATAATAAAAAGTAAAGGTACAGACGGAAAGTAGCATTCGGGTTGTGCAGCCACAAGCTGGGAAGGGTGTGTGTTCAAATTGAACGGGACACAGTCAATCTTTCTTCAAGTCCCTGGATTCAAAGAGCTTCAGACGTTCCTGCACCGTCAGGCCTTCCTTCAGACTCTGGGTGGAGAGCAGGAGAAAACAGTTAAACTCAGCCCCCGTGCTGGGTGCCAGCCGCAGCACAGGCAGGGGTGGGGTGGGGAGATCCTCAGAGATTAGTGGGGCATGCTAAGGAGAGCCCGTCTCCTGTGAGATGTGTTATCTGGATGAGAAAGGAAAAAAATCAGAAAAACAAGTCCATGAGCATAGAAGATGAATTCTGAGCTTAGGGCTCTTTAGAGAAGCAGCGATCAGACCGATTCAGCCAGGAAAAGATTGTGCCAAGAACTAGAAAACCACCCGTCTACATCCTTCTCTCGACCGTGAACCTGCCGTCTACCAAGGCCTCGTGCGGGACGACCAGAGCCTCTTGGAGCACCACAGTGGAGCGTGGCTCCTTGCCCGCCCCGAGGGGAACCCTGCTGCATTTACTATCGAGGGGTCGGGGAGCATGTCAACATAGCTACTAAGATTCTCAAATGTGAAGCCAATACCCTTCTTGTGGGACCCTGGGAAAGTGTCCGTCTGTGGGGCCTGATGTGAGTGACACTACTCTTGGAAACTTTCCCCAAAGATTTAATTTCTGGATGAGGAAAGGGATGGAGTTCCAGCCCTGGCGAGATGGGCTGGGCTCCTCAGCTGCCCTCTGATCTGGCCGCAAACCTCATCAGGCCCAGAGCTAGCGTTTCCCAGCTCCCTGGCTGGAGGTGACAAAGCCCAGGCCTCACAAGACAGGAGCCCAGGTGGCCCGGCGCAGGTGCAGGGAGCGCACCAGCTTCAGCCAGAACCGGGGCGGGTCCTGGGGCCTGGAGAGTCCAGCCTGAAGCTTCAAAGGGGTGTGGTGAGAATCTGGGGACCCAGCCTCTTCCAGAGTTCGAGGGAGTGGGTGGGCCCTGCTGTCCCCTCAGTTTTGCCCAGAACAGCTCTGCATGCTGCTACCCTGTAGAGCTGTGTGCCTCCCCACCTCCGCCCCGTATGGCACTGTATTTACCGAGTGATTTTCTTTTAAGTGAAGGGTGCTGCTGCTGACCTTTCTGAAACTCACTGTCCGGATGGGCCTCTGCGTGAGCAGTGGTGAGGGTCCTGAAGTGGCCCCTGAGCAGGGCAGAGGGTGAGGACGACCCACATCCCACCCCACCTGGGCTTCCTGCTCTCGAGGCTCTTCTCCCGTCAGGAGCTGCTGTGCGCAGAGCTGGTCTCAGGGCGGCGCTGTGCTGGCCACACAGCTCTGCCCCAGCTGGGACTTCCCCATGAGGCAGCAGTGCACTGCCGCTCCTCAGACCCCAGGGACAGCCCCTGCTGTGCTAGGGACAGGAAGGCAGGGAGCAGTAGCATGATGGGCAGCCTGAGGCTACAGCAGGCCCAAGGCCACACACCGTGCACACTCCAGATGTTAAAGGTACATCTCCAACCCCAGAGGAAGGCCCTCGGGTGCTGGCTCCCTTGGGGCTCATTCTCCCACAGGGCCAATCCTTCGTGGGATACTTCCATGACCCCACACTGACACCACCAGACGGTCTCCATGAGGCCCCCTGGGGAAGGTGCTTTCTAGCTGCAATCCCAGAAAAGCTGGCTGTTCTTAAGCAACAAGCTTGCTTTGACTTTATGGTGCTGAGATGTCACACGTCTGTGTGAGGGACAATGCGGAAACAGCATGAATGAAAGATATAAATCCATACACGTCAGATCTCGTATCAGAAGCACCAGTGACAGATGCAGTTTCTAGACGACGTCAGGCCCGTGGAGGTAGGGTGTCTGCAGATGCAGCGGCGGGAACCGTGGGAGAGGAGCAGCACGCCCTTGTGCCTGGGACCACAGGAGTCCTCGAGGACACCCCACGGCCCCTCTTTCCTCTTGGGCAGCAGGACTGCCTTCACACAAGGCCCTGCTTCCTATTCTGAAAACATGGCCAAGCCCCCTGTGGGCTCAGATGGGCTCTGGGAGCCCGAACAGCTAGCTCCTGGCCAGCCTGACAGGTTCCCAGTGTGCCCTGCTGCAAAGGCCTTATCAGTGATTTTCTGGCCTTTTGTCCAGAGCCCAGGGGTTCCCCCCACCCTACCCACCCTGCCAGGTGGGCACACGCAGCACGCTTCCCCAGAGGGGCCTGGGAGAAGCTTCTTGTTGCCCATTATTGACAGTCGCAGGGAACCTAGCAGCTGCAGTTAAGCCTCAAATGAGTAGAATCTTCAGTGAGAAAACCATAAACCAAGAACAAGTTTTCCTTTTGCTCAAAAATATTTTTCATGTTTAAATAAAAAAGCCCAAACTAAGTTTTCAATTAAACCTAAACTGCATTTGGTCCCAAGTGGCTCATGACTGTAGAAGAATAAACAAAAGCAAACTGAGTCTAACAGACGTGTGTTTTCCAAAGCTCTTCCTAGGAGTAGCCTCTTCCCCAGCCCGGGTGGGGCCTCTCAGCCAGCAAAGGCACTGGCTCCAGGGTGGGGGGGCCTGAGGCCACACTAGTGTCCCCGTGAACCCGGCCCTGACCAGGTCTTCCTGCAACCCGTGCCCTCCTCACCAAGGAGTAAGAGGTTACAACAGCCAAGCCACTGAGCACTCCAGACTAGAGCGAGAGATGTGCCCTCCTGTGAAGACTGGGGGGCCCAGGCTGGGTCCCCTGTCCTGGTCATTGCTAAGCAGACTACTATGTCTCCTGCCTCCCCACCTCCGCCCCGTATGGCACTGTATTTACCGGGACCCAGGGAAAAACTTTTGCTTTGCTAGAAAGTGTGTTGGTAGAGCACCCCAGGAACACGTGGTCCTCCTGCTCTACTGAGCTGGGTCCCTGTTCCACCTGAGACCGGAGGGGGCTCTGCAGCACGGGGAGACTGTGTGGCAGTGGCTTCTGGGCAAGAGGGTTCTCCAGAGAGTGTGGAGTGCAGAGCATTCAGCATGCATGCTGACCGGGCGCGAGCCCCCCACAGTATTGGCTCTGTGGGCCGCTCGCCACGCTGGGAGGGGAGCTCCCCAGTGCCGGGGTCAATTCTCTTAGGAGGTTATAGTGCCAGTGAACTCCCAGAACAGGTCAGAGACACGCCCCTGGGACTGTTTCTGTGCTTGCTGCAGCAGCAGGAATAATAAAGGCACAGGGAACAAGGAGCTTGCTATGGAGGTGTGAGCTGTGCATGCAGGCAGCGCCCTCGGCAGGCGGCGGGTGGGTGGATGCTGAGAGGTGGTTTACCTACATGACAAGGGACCTGGAAGCGGGCTCGTTTCAGTTATCCCATGAGACCTGCTCAATTACGGACTGTCAGAGGAAAGAGCAAACAGTAAGACACACTCAATAAATCCCGAATGCAACATGCTCAACTCCCACCCCTGCCCGCCCTGCCCTGGAGAGGCGCATGGGGCAGGGAATGGATGCTGGGGATTTGCACTGTGAGGCTGAGGGGAGGGTGCGGGCGGCTTCCTTTCTCAAAGGCAGGCAGCGTCAGCCCTAAACTAGGGTGTGCAGACAGGAGGGGCTGCACCAGGAGGGGACAGGTGGGGACAGGTGGAATCTGGCCCTGGAGGTCCAAGGTGGGATTTACTCCACCCTAGGCCCTTGGATGGTCACGGTAGGAGTTGGTTCCACTGCTGCACAAAGGACCCCTGAAGCCCGAAGCCACCAGAACTGGCCCAGCAAGGGCCATCGTGGGGGCTAGGCACATTCTGGGACCTGGGGACCCCTGCTGCTGCCAGTCGTGGGCTCGGACTCCTGCTCCTCGTCCCAGCATCGTGAGCCCTACACACCCGGGCTGGGCCCCAGACTCACCTTGGACCTGATGTTTCTGAGTTGCCGACTGACAGAGGATCTGTCCTTTTTCAAGAAGTCAGGGTTGCTTTTAGATTTCATTATATCTGAAGGAACAAGTAGACCCATTACTTTGTTTTCTAGAGTCCTCTGGAACCAGACTAGAACTTTAAAAATTTCCCAGGCTGAGTCCTAGCTGGTTTGGCTCAGTGGATAGAGCATTGGCCTGCAAACTGAAAGGTCCTGGGTTCAATTCCGGTCAAGGGCACGTACCTCGGTTGCAGGCTCCTCCCTGGCCCTGCTCCAGGCCCATGCAAGGAGGCAACCAGTTGATGTGTTTCTTTCACATCAGTGTTTCTTTGTTTTTCTCCCTCTCTTCCACTCACTCTAAAATGGAAAAATATCGAGTGAGGGTTTAAAAAATATTTTTTTCCCAGCGTGGGCCTGACTGCAGGCGAAGCCATGCTATGTGGGTGGGCTGGGCATACCGCACTCTGGAGCCCCTGACCCACGGAGCAGACCACAGTCCCCATTAGTCATTTACCCCACCTTTCTTCTGAGATCCCAGGACCAACTCCTTCTCAGAAGCCACTCCTCCAGGACAACCACCACTGGCAGTCTGGTGCGCAGTTCTTTAGGGTTCTTAAAAATGATGACTTAAGCCCTGGCCAGTGTTGCTCAGAGGTTAGCCCACACTCAGAAGAGTCACAGGTTTGATTCCTGGTCAACGGCGTGTACCTGGGTTGCGGGTTCGATCCCGGCCCTTGTTGGGTTACATGCAGGAGGCAACCAATTGATGTGTCTCTCTCACATCGATGTTTCTCTCTCTTTCTCTCCCCACTTCTCCTCCCTTCTACTCTCTCTAAAAAAAAAAGGAAAAGATATCCTCGGGTGAAGATTAACAACAAAAAATAAATAAAATGACTACTTAAAACAGATATACATTGGGTCATACCACATGTCTTGTGTGTATTTTTCTTTTCTTTTTTAAAATTTTTTTTTATTGATTTTTTACAGAGAGGAGGGGAGAGGGATAGACAGAAACATCAATGAGAGAGAAACATCGATCAGCTGCATCCTGCACACCCCCTACTGGGGATGTGCCTGCAACCGAGGTACATGCCCCTAATTGGAATCGAATCCGGGACCTTTCACTCCGCAGGTCGACGCTCTATCCACTAAGCCAAACCGGCCAGGGCTTGTGTGTATTTTTCTTAAAAATATATTTATTGATCTCTGTCCATGTCAAAACAAAAGATCTGCCTGATCTTTTTATCTTTTAACTTTGGTTGATGTACATTATTGCATGTTTCAGGTGTTCAACCCAGCAGACATTATGTAATTTATGACGTGATCAGCTCAATAAATCTAGTACCCATCTGTCACCATGCATAATGATAATATTATTGACTCTTCTCTATACTATACGTTACATCCCGTGACTATCCTGTAACTACCAATTTGTACTTCTTAATCCTGTCCCTTTTCACCCACCCCCAAACCCCTTCTCCCAAATGGCAACCATCAAAATGGTCTCTGTATCTATGAGTCTGTTTCTGTTAAGTTTATTCATTCATTTATTTATTTTTTAGATTCCACATATAAGTGAAATCATATGGAATCTGACTTTCTGTCTGACTTATTTCATTCAGCATAATACCCTCTAGGCCCATCTGTGTTGATGCAGATGGCAAGATTCCATTCTTTTTCATGGCTGAGTCATACTGCACTGTATGCTGGCACCACCTCTTTATCTGCTCATCCACTGATGGACACTGAGGCTGCTTCCGTGGCTTGGCTACTGTAAATAATGCTGCAATAGACATCTGAATGCACATCTTTTCGAGTTAGTGTTTTGTATTTCTTCAGATAAATACCCAGAAGTGGACTTGCTGGGTCCTTCTTTGTCTCTTGTTACAGGCTTTGTTTTAAAGTCTATTATGTCTGGTATAAGTATTGCTACCACAGCTTTTTTCTTTTTCGTTTCCATTTTCATGAAATAGCTTTTCTATACCTTTATTTTCAGTTTGCATGTGTGTGATTCAATCTGAAGTTTCTTGTAGACAGAATATGTAAGGATTTTGTTTTGTTATCCATTCAGTCACTGTATGTCTTTTGATTTAATCAAGTTGTACTTAAATTATTGATAGGTATGTATTTATTGCCATTTTATTACTCACACTTTTATGTTTTTTTTCTTCTTAAAGAAGACCCTTTAACATTTCTTATAACACTGGTTTGGTGGTGATGAACTCCTTTACCTTTTTCTTGCCTAGGAAGCTCTTTATCTGTCCCTCAATTCCAAATGAAATGAGAGCTTTCCTGGGTAATCTTGGTTGTAGCTTCTTGCTTTTCATCACTTTGAATATTTCTTGCCTCTCCCTTCTGGTCTGGAAAGTTGCTGTTGAGAAATCAGCTGACAGTCGTATGGGAGCTCCCTTGAAAGTAACTAGTTCTCTTGCTGCTTCTAGGATTCTCTTTGTCTTTAACAACTGGCATTTTAATGATGGGTGTGTCTTGATGTGGGCCCCTCTGGAGTCATCTTGTTGGGGCCTCTCTGTGCCTCCTGAACCTGTATGTGTGTTTCCTTCACCAGGCAGGGGAAGCTTTCTGTCCGTTTTTCCAGCAGGTTTTCCATTCTGTGTGCTCTCGCTCTCACTCCCCCTCTGGCGCCCATGACGTGATGTATGCTTGACATTGTCCCAGAGGCTGCTTACACTATCCTAATTTTTTTGGATTCCTTTTTCTTTTTGCTGTTCTGATTGGGCTGTGAGGACTGGCTGGGACTACAGCAGAGGAGTTGCTGTGCAGGGGCCAACTCCACAGAGCGAGACTTGCTGCAGCAGGGTTCTGGTGCCTAATGAGTCCTCCCCTTCAGTGTGTTGCCTGTGGAGATGGTAGGGTGTTGCTCCGGTGTGGTCTTAAGAGGACTACCAGCTGCACTGGCTCTGGGGCCTCCTGGGACATGCAGGTCAAGATCAGCTGTCACCTGTGCCCTGCTGGGGCCACTTAGCATGAGCTGTAGAGTGATGTGCAGAGAGCTTCTGCTTGTGCTGGGCTTGGAGGTGCCAGGCCAGCTGTTGCTAGTACCATGCATGGGGCCACTTAGCAAGAGGTATGGGACACGCTGAGGCCAGATACTGCTGTTTGGTGTTGGTGAACTTTTGAGACTCTTTAGTAAAGTCTGCATCATGAGCCAAAACAGGCCGTTTCTATGGAAAAGCTACTGGAAACAGCTAGGGTGGACTTGCAGATGGGATGGGGTAGGGTCTCAGGGAATCACCGGGGGAGGGGAGCCGCCAGATCGAGGAAACTCAGATATGGTGCAAGCCTGCCGGCTCTGTGGAGGGAGGCCCGAGCTAAGGAACAATGGCCTCGGCCAGCAGTTCTGTGTGGAACAAAGCTGTCCTCCAACTCTAGCCCCAAAGCCAAACAATTCAGGTCCTTCCCATATGTCCTGGCACCATTCGAGCTGCTGCCCAGCAATGGAGTTCAGAGTGAGTGAGTTTGAGTCAGTCTGTTTGGGCCCTTTAAGAATACTCGGGACTTTCTCAGCCTCCGTCTCACTCAGCCACCATCTCCACTGGTTTTCACGGCTGGAAGTTATGAAGCTTCTCTTTCTAGCTCCGGAACCCTGGGCCGGAGAGCCTGGAGGGGCTGGGACCCCTCACTCCTCAGGAGCACCTGCAAAACCGAGACATCCCTCCGAGACTGAACCGCTACCAGTGGGTGTGGGTCCTCCCAGTCTCAATGCGGCGTCCTTCTCTCTCTATTCACAGGGCTTCTGTGCGGTTAGACTGCAGGCGGTTCTGTAGTTCAGCCGTGTCTGATATGGGTGTGGGAGGGCCCTGCAGTCAGTGACCTGCGCCACCATCCTCACCGGAGGCCCCTTGGCCTGACCTCCTTTAAGAACTGCACTGCATCCCCCTGTGTCGTGACGTCATGGCTGAAAGAGCCCTGTCTGAGGAGAGGCCTGTCCGGGGGGTCAGGGTCTGCTCCTGCACACGGTGCTAGACATCTTGCTGGCACATGCCATCGCTTGTTTTTTCCAGAAGTTAGATTGGTACGTCACCAAATGCACACATTCTCCCCTAGTTCTAAGTCCTCTTCTCTGTCTCCTGGCTACCTGGGGCTCCCCTGAGCAGCAGCCACTGCTACCATTTCTTCACCTACCCAGAGTCAGCCTATAGTTTGATTTTAAATTTTGCTACATATTGCTTCACTGCCTTCCAGAAAGTGCTACCTTATCCTTCCAGCAGCAATGCAAGCGACTTCTCTCCACCCATCCATCAATACTGTTGCTATCATGAATGCTTGGTAGACGAGAGGAAAAAGTTAAATTTCTTGGATATTAGTGAGCTAGGACATTTTTTCAGCAGGGAGCACCCTCCTTGGCTCCTCCTCCCATGGCCTTCTGCAGATTTTATGGTAAAACTCCAGGATCAAGCAATTAGGGGGAGCCTCTTCCACCAAACTGTTGAATTCGTTAGGAAAATGGAAAACACACCATGTCATTACAATAAAAATAAATGCCATGCGGCTGCCCCTCAGAGCAGTCAGCACAATGCCTGCCACCAGCGCACCTACAGGCACCGGCCACATCCACGGACCAGCACCCCTCTGGCCGCACCCCGTTGCAAGGAAATATAAGTCTAAAATCAGAAAAATGAAAACCAATTCTCTGCTTTGACTTAAGTCCCAGTAACTCTATGAACAAAGCCCCCAAGTGACCGCGTCACAACCCAGAGCAGGAAGAGCTCACCATATCCTGCCACAGGGGTGCTTTCGGGGGACTTGTCACCCAGTGCTTCCGTGGCTGTTTTCAGCTGCTCTTTCAACCTGCTGATGTCGCAGTCGGCCTTTGCCCGCACGATGCTGAGCTCCTTGTAGATGTCCTTGTACTTGTCACTGGCATACTTCTTGTCCTTGAGAAGAAAAGGACAGACCAACGGTGGTGACAACCAGGCCAGGAGGTCTGTCTCGCTGGGGCTGGAATGCTTCTGGGGCCTGACTGAGGAATGTCACTGGCAGAGGGGGAGGCAGGTTGGCAGGTGGGCCCTGCCTGGTCTTCCAAAGGCAGAAACTAGACACAAACTAAAATAGGCAGGGCCGAGACTCACTCTGAACACAGCACAGGATTGCCGGGGCTGCTGTAGGTGCAGGCAAGGTGCAGGCTGCAACCTAACCCCCAAGGACCACCCTATGACGTCAGCCTGGAACCCCCTCTGTCTTAGATTCCCTCAGGGATCCTGGCATCTCATCTGATTCCAAGAATGCCCTGGAAGGGACGGCAGCTGGCCGCATTCTCACTTCCCAGGATGACATCTCTCTCGGGTCTCACCGTCCACAAAGCACAAAGAAGGCAGGGAGAACAAGGACACAGCAAGACTGGGGGCGCCTCATTTTTACGGTGCCTGCATGAAGCCTGGTTTTTCAGAGAACTCGAGTATCAGACCACATTCCTCATGAGAATAAAATCTGCTCTAGAACAGCCTAAGATACTTGCTGAACATAGGGATCTCTGTGAGACACGTGTCCCTACGCCTCCCCCACCAGTCCATTCTGCAGACCCAACCCTGTGGCGGTGCGCCCATACCCGCAATGCTGTTTGTAGCTCATCCTTGAGAGAGCTGATCTCCTGTTTTAGGTACTGTATTTCTGATTCCTTGACTCGCAATAAAACCTAGAATGAGAGGGCAATTAGGGACTGACATTCAGGAGCAAGAAAGAGCAAAGACTGAAAGTTGAGCAGAGAACTCCTCTCCACACACTGAGGAGTAGACCATTTTTTTCTCATTCTCACCAATTTGCAATTGAAAATGCCAGAAAATAAAGTTGAAACACTGATAACATACAGAAATAGTAAGAAAAGAATTGCTGCAACTCCTAGACCTGGGCCCCCTCTTCCTCAGCCCGGGGGGCCACTGTAGTTTCCTGGGACTAAGCCTGCGAGGTCCGTGAAGGGGTCCTGCTGGAACCCTGTTGAATGCACTCTGCCTCTTCCACATCATTTAGTGGGAGATATTTTCATGATGAAATTTTAATTGAATGGGAAGAAATCTAAGTGCTTTCATAAAAGGATGTCTTATACATAAAAATCAATCATTCTAGCTTAAGATGAATCTACCTGATCCTGAATAATAGAGTTTTACAGAGTCTCAAGCAGCTACAGTGTCCACATAGTTATTAAATGTTTCATTTCAGGTGGTCACTGTTTGAGGTGTGGCAGAAACAGAGGGAGGAGGGTAGTTGAGTGAGGATGGGGTTAAAGGCCCCCTGGTCTCTCTAGGCTCCCCCCCCCCCCCCACCGGGTCCCATGCTGCCTGGAAGCTAACTGTTTTCTCCTGCTGTCCTGGGTGATTTGGATCTTTCCATGTTCTGTCCCTCTTGCTGCCGCCAGGACTCAGCCTGGAATGATTCTGTCAGTTATGGGCCACTCCTTGGTCCCCTCTTGGGGCTTCTGCAGTACAGAGCTGGGCAAAGAGGGGGCCTAGCTCTGAGCAGTACCTCTAACTCATAGGCATCCTTGCCCTGCGTGAGAGGCAAGCCAGCAGCCTCCCCGCCAGCGTCCCCTGTCAGCAGTGTCCGTAACCGGGCGATCTCCGCAGCCAGGCGGTTGTTCAGCTCCTGGGGGACAGCAACAACAAAACAGGGGCGCTCAGCAGATTCCTGGGGGCTGCAGTCACACAACACAACCAAGAGAGGCTCTTCCTCACAACGCCAGGCAGCATGGGCAGTGCCTGTGCACATGACCGCACGTTAGCTACTACACGCAGTGTCCCAGCCTGCAGTTCCCCTCCCGTAAAGCTGTGAGTGGGGGCTCGGCAGTGGTTTACAGAGCCGTGCAGCTGGACTTCGTTATCCCGAAGCCCTTGTGTCACTGTAAGGAGTGCTCGTCTGTTTCACGGCTGGTCCCATTGAGTTTCTACAAGATTAGGTCCTCCTGCTCACTTCCTGTACCTTCTTTCAATCTTAGGACACTGCAGTGACTAAGCGGAACCAGCCCAGTCGGAGTGCCCTCACACGGTGGCCATGGGCCTGTGGAGGTGTTGAGCCTGAGCCAGGCCAACACATGGCTGCTCAGTGCCTGGGGCAGCGGTTCTCAACCTTCCTGATGCTGCGACCCTTTAATACAGTTCCTCATGTTGTGGTGACCCCCAACCATAAAATTATTTTCGTTGCTACTTCATAACTGTAATGTTGCTACTGTTATGAATCGTAATGTAAATATCTGGTATGCAGGATGTATTTTCATTGTTCGCGACCCACAGGTTGAGAACCGCTGGCCTGGGGAGATGAGTGGTGAGTCAGGAGGATGGAGCCCCAGTTTGGAACTCACAGAGCTTTTGTCACACTTAACCCACCTCAAGCCTGTCCATTAGCCAGGATTTTAAATGTACCCCAATTTTCTGAGAAGCAGGCAAATTTTGAAAATACTCTGACAAAAATAAATGTGAGCAGTGACATTTAAACACAAGTCTGAGCCTTGGGGATGGGAGACCCAGACAGTGCAATAACCCTCCCAGGCCCTGCCCAGCGACGACGAAGCAGAAATTCAGAGACGCTCAGGAGAACCTGAGCCACGGGAGGCGAGCCAGCAGCCCCGCCACCAGTACACTGTGAGCAGAGTTCCAATGTAAGCAGCAGTTCCTGCAGCGGCTGGTACAGCTCCCCACCTGCAATGAGTGTCCCCCCACACGCTGGAGAGGCCTGGCTCCCAGCTCGAACCTGGGATCCCTTGGCTGTGGGCTCACCTGATTATGGGCATTGAGCTCCTGGTTCTCGCGCTGGCACTGCCGCAGGGCCTGCCGCTCGGCCTCCAGCGCCTGGGCCAGGTGGGCGTTCTCCAGGCACTTCTGCGAGTACTGCTCCGAGAGCACCTCCAGCTCCCGCTGCACTGACTGCAGCTCCTCCCTGCGGAGAGGCACCCTCACTCCTCTGCCCTCCCCCAGGCCCAGGCCCAGGCCCCACAAGGGTCCGGGTCCCCACTGTGAAGCTTGAGGGATGACGAGACAACAGAAAAACTGTTGAGCAACAGAGAACCGCCCTACGCGTTTTTGTTGTCTCAAAAAGTTTGTACCCAGCTAAGTAAGAGAAAACTTAAAAAGTACTTCAGGTTCATAAAAATCTATTCTGTGTCCTTCTCTGGTCTTCTTTCAAATAACTCAATAGCCCACAGACAACACTTTTCTTGTGAAGGCAGGAGAAAGCTCATTTACTCATGTCCTACTACTGAGAGAAGTCAGGCTTGTAATTTGTTTTTGGCAGTAACTTTTGAGGCAATCTGTGCCTAATAACCCAGTACCAGGCTCTCCTGACCCATAAAAACCAAAGCCTGGCAGCATTATTCCCGTCACTGTGGACTCCTTGGGAAGGGCTCCATCTCCCACTGGTGGCACAAGGAGGAGCCTCAGGGCAAGTCGCCCAGCCCTGCGGACCTGTCACCTCTCTAGCCCAGATGAGTATGACCGCAGTCCACAGGGTGCCACCCCTCAGCCCAGCCTGACTGCCCTGGGGCCTCTCTGCCCTGAGCAGGAGCCTGGAAGAGGCAGGGACCCGGATTCTTTTACATCACAAAGATCCTGGCGAAGGCTAGCTCTGCAGGGCTCTCGCAGCAACCAATTCAAGGCGCCAAGTGGCATGAGCTCTACGAGGGGAAAAATCAGAGCAGCTACGCTGTTGCAGGCCCTCCAGTCTCTTGCGTAGGCAAAGGAAGCCGGCCCACACGCTTCTCTGAAATGTAGGAGCATGGCCACCTCCCCAGGCACAGCAGGAAGCATCAGGCACAGGCCCTAGACCAGATTCCTCCACCGTCGCTGCTCAGGCAGCAGCAGCTGATGGAGAGAATAAATCCCAGACAGCCTGAGATCAGTCCTGAAAAGTGGCTAGCAGTTATACAATCTCCTTTTTATACCTTATTCTTTAGTAATTAGTTTCTGTGTTTGCTTTTTAGTGACAAGACACCTACGGGGGCCACAAGAGCCAGTGGCTTGCTGAGCCTCACTGGCACTTAGCCCAGCCCCTCTGGAGAATAGGCTCTGAGTGCCTTCAGTGCCAGGGCCTCCACCAATGCCACCTCAGGCCCTGTATCCGTGTGGCTCCCACAAACACACCAGAAGAGCACCGATTCCCACCTGAAGGGCTATCCCCACCCTCCCGAGGGCAGGAAGCCGACTTACAGATACTGCCGCCGCAGGGCCTCGATGTCTGAGTTGATGCTGCTGATCTGGGACCGCTGGCTCTTCTCCAACTCACGCTCCATCTCCTCCCGGTGGGCGTTCTTCATGGCTTCGATAGCTGCAGGCAAGGGCACAGGCGTCAGCACTCAGGCTGGGTGGCCAGACAGACAGATGTGACAGTTCCCCGCAGCTAATGCTTCACCTATCGGCAGTCGGGCTGGCCTCTCCCAAAACCCATTCTCAGGGTGGATGCAGGTTCATTTGTTCTTTTGATGTTAAATGAACACCAAACTGATTAAATAAATGTTAATTCAAGCCTGAGTTTACAACCCAAGCAAGCTTCCAGGTTAGTGTATTTCTTCCTGGGTACTAGAATAATAGACCACCGTAAAGTACAATGACATAAAGAGAGGGCAACTCGAAACCAAGGGCACTGTGATTTCTCAGAAAGAGCGCACTGGCTCTGTGACAAAGCTCTTTTGCCAGGTAGAAGCTACAAAATCTTTGTGCTCTGATGTTACAGGCAACTCTGGGCAGAGGTCAAAAGCCCCTAATGGGACTGAGGAAGCTGGGATAGCCGTTCACAGAGAGCTGCAGGGCTGGCTCTAGGCTTGCAAGATCTGAAAGAGCTCCTTACACCAGCCTTTTATGCAGAGAGAATTGTCAAAGAATTATTTTCTTGGGGGATCCAAGATAGTGGCAGAGTAGATGCAAGCTACTTCACATCCTCCCTGGTCCAAACTGGAATTGTAATTAAATTACAGAACAATAAACCTGAATAACCAACTGAAAACTAGCTGAACAGAAGTCTCATAACCAAGGATTTACACGAGAAACCATGTTAGGCTCGCAGGAAGGGCAGAGACGCAAAAAGGGTGGTCCTGCTCACATGTGTGGCCACTGAGAATTGAAGGGCTACCTCAACTGTAGAGGTCCCTCTGAGGAGTACCTCATGGGCACTGAGGGCAGCTCAGAGCCTTTTCCCCAGAGGGGCTGAGTGCTAGGGAGGGTCAGCAACCCCATGCCAGGCTCCCCTGTACAGACCAGGAAGAGGGGCCCACATAAAACCTGGCTATGAAAATCAGTTGGGACTCTGTCTGCCAGGGAGAGAAAAGAGCCCATTAGAAACCCAGGCATCCTCTCCAAGAGCCAGTACACACAGCTTACAGAAGCCATCTTTCCTGGGTGTACACTCCCCTCCATACAGCCTGGGGGAGTGCACGAACCCATTCCCTGAACTCCCTGTCCTGCAGAGCTCATGCCTGCATAAGAGTCAGCTAGTTGTGGCCAGCCTGGCCTCGGTGCAGACTCTCCTGGTGGCCAGACTGCCCTGACATTGACCTGCAGCAGAGTCCCTCCGTCCCAAAGGCCCCAGAACAAACACACCGGCCCATGCAGAGGGAGGTCTTGGCAAATAAAAGATGTTGCTGGGGCAAATCCGGCTGTGTGGGTCCAGCCACGCACAGTAGATGCTACACTGTGGTTGGGGTTGATCTTCATAGCCAGCCCAAGGGTCAACTCCACCCATGAATGGGCCAACAATAATCCAAGACTCAACTGCAACAGGAAGGCCATGTATTCCATAGAAGGCACATTTCTGGAGCACCTAGATCAGGTACCAGGGAGACGATGCCATTGAGCCCCACAGGGCACCTGCTATGTAAGGCCACCATACCAACTGCAAGGCCTAGCAGATTTACCCAAAACACACAAACAACATAAAATATAGAACAGCGGTCGCCAACCTTTCGGACTTCATGCTGATATAGAAAACCAGCCAAAGGGGAGACAAAGAAACATGCCCCAGTAAAATAACAGGAGAAATCTCCAGGCAAAAAACAAAACAAAAACAAACTATAAAGAAATGGAGATAAGCAATCTACCAGATAAAGAGTTCAAAACAATGGTTATAAAGATGCTCAAAGAACCTAGGGGAAGAATGGATGAACTCAGTGAGAACTTAAAGAGATAGCAAACATAAAAAAGGATGTAGAAATCATAAAATTGAAGCAGGCAGAAATGAAGAATATAATATCTAAAATGAAGAATATACTAGAAGGAATCAATGGCAGGTTAGATTAAGTAGAGGACCAAATCAGCAATTTGAAAGACAAGGTAGCAGAAAACATTCAAACAAAACAACAAAAAATGAGGATAGTTTAAGGAACCTCTGAGACAACAACAAGCATAATAACATTTGTATCATGGGGGTACCAGAACGACAAGGGAGAGAGCAAGGCATTAAGAACCTATTTGAAGAAATAAAGATTGAAAACTTCCCTAACCTGGTGAAAGAAAATGTCATGCAAGTACAGGAAGCACAGAGTCCCAACCAAGATGAAGCCACAGAGGCCCACACCAAGACATATCATAATTAAAATGGAAAAGGTTAAGACAAAACTGGAGTCCTAAAAGCAGCAAGAGAAAGATAGTTACCTACAAGGGAGTTTCCATAAGACTGTCACCTGATTTCTCAACAGAAACATTTCAGACCAGAAGGTATTAGCACAAAATATTCAAAGTGATGAAAAGAAAGGACTTATAACCAAGGCTACTCTACTCAGCAAAGCTAACATTTAAGATTGAAGCAAGATAAACAGCTTCCTAGCCCTACCTGGTTTGGCTCGGTGGATAGAGTGTCGGCCTACAGATTGAAGGGTCCCAGGTTTGAGTCCAGTCAAGGGCACATGCCCAGGTTGTGGGCTCAATCCCCAATGGGGGGGCATGATTCTCTCTCATCACTGATGTTTCTATCTCTCTCTCCCTCTTCCTTCCTCTCTGCGCCCCATGCAGCCTGCTGTTCGGTCATTTTGTCTCCCCTCATTAACCCCCCTGGCAGCCTGGTCATCCCATGCAGCCTGCTGCTTGGTCGTTTGGTTGCCCCTCACTAACCCCCCTGCCGGCCTGGTTGCCCCACGCAGCCTGCTGCTTGGTTGTTTCATCGCCCCTCACTAACCCCCCTGTCGGCCTGGTCACTCCATGCAGCCTGCTGCTCGATCGTATACGTATACACATGCACACACACACACACACACACACACACACACACACACACTAGAGGCCCAGTGTACAAAATTTGTGCACGGGGGATGGTGGGGTCCCCTCAGCCTAGCCTGCACCCTCTCCAATCCGGGACCCCTTGGGGGATGATATCCCTTTCACAATCTGGGACCACTGGCTCCTAACTGCTCACCTGCCTGCCTGCCTGATCGCCCCTAACTGCCCCCCTTGCTGGCCTGGTCACCCCAAACTGCCCCCACCCTGGCCTAGTGGCCCCCAACTGTCCCTACCTGCCAGCCTGACCACCCCCCCACTGGTCTGGTTGCCCCTTACTGCCCACCCCCGCTGGCCTAGTCGCCCCCCCACCAGCCTGGTTGCCCCCAACTGCCCCCCGCCCCCGCCAGCCTGGTCGCCCCCAACTGTGCCACCTGTGGGCCTGGTTACCCCACACAGCCTGCTGCTTGGTCGTTTGGTCGCCCCTCACTAACTCCCCTGCTGGCCTGGGTCATTTTACGCAGCCTGCTGCTTGGTTATTTGGTCGCCCCTCACTAACCCCCCTGCCAGCCTGGTCGCCCCACGCAGCCTGTTCGGTCGTCCATTCGGTTGTGATGGTCGCTTAAGCATATATATATATATTTCCATACATACATATATATATACACACACACATATACATACATATATATATACTTCCTAGATGAGAACAGCTAAAGGAGTTCATTAAGCCGTAAGAAATGTCAAAGGGTCTTCATTAAGAAGAAGAAGAAAAAATAAAGGAACATAGTTATACAGAATAAAATGGAAATGAATATGTACCTATCAATCATCACATTAAGATAGATTAAATGCTCCAATCAAAAGACATAGGATAGCTAAATGGATAAGAAAACAAGACCCATATATATGCTGCCTACAAGAGACTCACCTCAGAATGAAAGATACATAGAAACAAAGTAAAAAGATGAAAAAAGCTATTTCATACAAATGAAAAGCTGGGATAGCAGGACTTATGAAAGACAAAATAGATTTTAAAACAAAGGCTGAAATAAGAGACAAAGAAGGACATTACATAATGATAAAGGGAGCAACCCATCAAGAGGATATAACCCTTGTAAACATGAATGCATCCAACACAGGAACACCTAAATACGTAAAACAAATCTTGATGGACAAAAAAGAAGAGATTGACAGTAATATGGTCAGAGTAAGGGAGTTTAACACTCCATTGACATTAATGGATAGATCTTCCTGACAGAAAATCAACAAGGACAGAAACTACAAATGATACACTAGATGAAATGAATTTAATTGATAACCTCAGAGCATTTCACTCCAAAGCAGCAGAACATACATTCTCTTCAAGTGCACATGGAGCATTCTCTAGGATGCAAGGACTCAAATTAAGTCTCAATAAATTTAAGACTGAAATAATATCAAGCATATCCTCTGATCACAATGATATGAACCTAAAAATCAATTACAAGAAAAAAACTGAAAAAACAAAAAAATCCCCATAACACCCACAAACACTTGGAGGCTAAATAATTGGCTAATAAACAATGAACAGGTTAATAATAAGATCAAGAAAGAAATCAAAAGATACCCTGAGACAAATGAGAATGAAAACAACAACCCCAAAGCTATGGTGCACAGTGAATCCAGTTATAACAGGGAAATTCACAGAGCCTAAAAACAAGCAAAACAATGCAAAAGATTGATAAATACGGATGACATATTATAGAAGTGTATACTGAAAACCTGTATAACTTTTTTTCTTTTAAAAATATGTTTTTATTGATTTCAGAGGAAAAGGGAGAGTAGGAGAGAGATAGAAACATCAATAATGACACAGAATGATCGACTGGCTGTCTTATGAATGTCCCCTGGGGGACATTCCCTGGGGATTGAGACTACAACCTGGGTACATGCTTTGATTGGGAATCAAACCCTGACCTCCTGGTTCATTGGTTGATGCTCAACCACTGAGCAACACTGGCCAGACTATATAATTTTATTAACCAACTAGAGGCCCGGTGCATGAAATTCATGCACTGGGCCGGGATGCGGGGGGTGGGGGGGGGGTGTCCCCTCTGCCTGGCTTGCGCTCTCTCGCAATCTGGGACTCCTTGGGGGATGTCCCAGGGGGGATCAGGCCTAAGCCGGCAGGCAGACATCCCTCTTGCAGTCAGGGCTCTCGCAGTCTGGGACCCCTCGCTCCTTACTGTCTGCCTGCAGCGGAGCTGCCGCTATGCTCACCAGCATGAGCTCAGCTTCTGGCTGAGCGGCGCTCCCCCTGTGGGAGTGCACTGACCACCAGGGGGCAGCTTCTGCATTGAGTGTCTTCTCCCTGGTGGTCAGTGCATGTTATAGTGACTGGTTGTTCCGCCAGTCATTCCGCAGCTCGATTTGCATATTAGGGTTTTATTATATAGTATGTTATCCCAATACATTCAATAATAATAAAAAAAGGATCAATGAAACCAAGAGCTGGTTCTATGAACTGATAAAAAGGATTGATAAACCTTTAGCCAGATTCATCATGAAAAAAGAGACGACCCAAATAAAATCAGAAATGAAAGAGAAGTAACAAATGACACCCAAGAAATGCAAAGGATTATAAGAAGATATTACAAATAAATGCATGCCAAAAAATGCGACAATCTGGAAGACATGGACTAATTCCTAGAAAGATACAATCTGTCAACAATGAATCAAGAAGAAACACAAAATCTGAACAGACTGATTGCAACTAATGAAATGGAAGCTGTAATCAAATAAAAGCCCTGGACCAGATGTTCTTCACAGATGAATTTTACCAAACAATCAAAGAAGAACTAACACCTATCCTTAAACTATTTCAAAAAATATAAGAGGAGGGTCCTGGCTGGTAAGGGCCCCCACACTGAAGGGTTGTGGGTTCGATTCCTGGTCAAGACACGTACCTGGGTTGCGGGGTTCACTCTTGTCCTTAGTCAGGTGCATATGGAAGGCAAACAGTCGATGTCTCTCTTTCAAATCGATGTTTTTCTCTCTCTCTCCCCACCCCCATACCCCACCTTTCCACTCTGAAAAGCAATGGAAAAATATCCAGGTGAGGATTAACAAAAAAAAAGGCAAGAGGAAGGAAGATTCCCAAGCTTATTTTATGAGGCTAGCATTACCCTAATTCCAAAGCCAGATAAAGACACTAAAAAGAAAGAAAATTATACATCAACATCACTAATGAACATAGATGCAAAAATTCCCAACCAAATATGAACAAACCAGATCCAGCAACACATTAAAATTATCATACACTATGATCAAGTGTGATTTATTCCTGTGATGCAAGGTTGGTACAATATCCACAATTAACATGATATACCATATAAACAAAACAAATAATAATCACACAATGATCTCAATAGATGAAGAAAAAGCATTTGACAAAATCCAGCATCCATTTATGATAAGAAACTCTCAGCAGGGAGAAACCAAGATGGCGGCATATGTAAACACCAGAAATTGCTGCCTCGCACAACCACTTCAAAAATACAACTAAAAGACAAAACGGACATCATCCAGAACCACAGGAAGGCTGGCTGAGTGGAAATTCTAACTAGAAGGGAAGAGAAAAGCACATTGAGACTCAGGAGGCTCGGAAGTAAAGTGCAGAGGTACGGAGGCGCACGCGCAAAGGGCTGGCAACTGAGGACACGGTTGTCTTTTTCAATCGGGAGGGAGTCTCAAGCTCCCAACGGCTCTGAACTCCAGTTCCGGGCGAGTCTCTGGGGACCCAGACTCATATGGGTAGAAACTGGACTGTCTGGCATCAGTCGGAACTCGAGGGCGGCTTTCTCTCAGAGGTGCTTGCAGCGATTACCGAGACACTGAGACACGGGGCCTCTTAGGGTAGGACTGAGGAGCAGCCATAGCTGTTTGCTCCACCCTGTTGATTCCCTGAGACCCCGCCCAACCCAAGCTGGGTGCAGAAGCTTTTGCATATAAATGGCCTGGCCCTCTGCAATCTAAAATTACCTAACAAACTGCAGCTGGGCCAGGGAGACCCAGAACTTCCAAAAGAAGGCCCAAGGCCCCACAGCAGCTTGCATTGCTTCACAGCTGGGCCTCATCTGGGCACCTCCAAACCCCAAACAAAGAAGAGGAATCTGCAGATCTCTTCATAGCTCCTGCTGGGTAGCCTCAGGTAGAGGCTAAATTAGCACCTCCTTAGAGATCCAAGAGCCAGTATACCCAGTGGTTAGAGTGGGACCATCCAGATTACAACTCCTCATATCCATAAGGGACACACTCAGGGGGCAGACTCGGTGAGCACCAAAGCCCCACTGAAGCAAGTCTTGCCCCAGAAGGGTGTCTCCAGCACAGAAGTTCTCCCACTGTAGGCACAGCTGATTCTCACAGACAATTGGCCTGGAGGTCAATTCCTCCCAGGGATACCTACAAAAATCAAGGCTTAACTACAAGACTGTGCATAAAGACCACAAAGGGGTGCACCAAGAGTGTCCACCTCAGGTAATTTGGGAGGCTGAGCCATTGGGCCCTATAGGACACCTAGCACACAAAGCCACTCTATCAACACAGGGAAGCAGCCAAAATGCGGAGACAACGAAACAGGTCACAAATGACAGAAATGGAGGAAAGCAAACTACAGGATATAGAGTTCAAAACCACACTTTTGAGGTTTTTCAAGAATTTTCTAGAAACCGCCGATAAATTTAGTGAGACCCTCAAGAAATCTAGTGAGACCCTCGAGGATAAGAAAAAGGACCAACTAGAAATTAAGCATACACTGACTGAAATAAAGAATATTATACAGAGTTCCAACAGCAGACTAGAGGATCGCAAGAATACAAAGAAGCAAAAAACACCCAACCGGAAAAACAAAAAGAAAAAATAATCCAAAAATATGATGATAGTGTAAGGAGCCTCTGGGACAGCTTCAAGCATACCAACATCCAAATTATGGGGGTGCCAGAAGAAGAGAGAGAGCAAGATATTGAAAACCTATTTGAAGAAATAATGACAGAAAACTTCCCCTACCTGGTGAAACAAATAGACTTACAAGTCCAGGAAGCGCAGAGAACCCCAAACAAAAGGAATCCAAAGAGGACCACACCAAGACACATCATAATTAAAATGCCAAGAGCAAAAGACAAAGAGAGAATATTAAAAGCAGCAAGAGAAAAAAAGTCAGTTACCTACAAGGGAGTACCCATACGACTGTCAGCTGATTTCTCAACAGAAACTATGCAGGCCAGAAGGGAGTGGCAAGAAATATTCAAAGTGATGAATAGCAAGAACCTACAACCAAGATTACTTTATCCAGCAAAGCTATCATTCAGAATTGAAGGTCAGATAAAGAGCTTCACAGATAAGAAAAAGCTAAAGGAGTTCATCACCACCAAACCAGTATTATATGAAATGCTGAAAAGTATCCTTTAAGAAGAGGAAGAAGAAGAAAAAGGTGAAGATACAAATTATGAACAACAAATATGCATCTATCAACAAGTGAATCTAAAAATCAAGTGAATAAATAATCTGATGAACAGTATGAACTGGTGAATATAATAGAATCAGGGGCATAGAAAGGGAATGGACTGACTATTCTTGGGGGTGGTGGCAAGGGGTGAGGGGGGTGCGGGAAGAGACTGGACAAAAATCGTACACCTATGGATGAGGACAGTGGGGGGCGGGTAAGGGCAGAGGGTGAGAGGGGAACCGGGTGGAGGGGAGCTATGGGGGGAAAAAAGAGGAACAACTGTAATAATCTGAACAATAAAGATTTAATTAAAAAAAAAAGAAACTCTCAGCAAAGTGAAAATAGAGAGAACATACCTCATCATAATAAAGGTCATAAATGACTAACCCATAATTAATATCATATTCACTGGGGAAAAATTAAAGCATTTCCCTTAACATCAGGCTCAAGACAGGGGTGTCTGCTTTCACCACTCTTATTTAACATAGTACCAGAAGTCCTAGCCATAGCAATCAGACAAGAAGAAATAAAAGGCATTCAAGTTGGAAAGGAAAAACTAAAACTGCCATTATTTGCAGATGAGATGATATTGTATATAGAGAACCATAAAGATTCCACCAAAAAGTTACTAGAAGTATAAATGAACTTAGTAAAGTAGCAAGATACAAAAATAATCAGAAATTGGTTGCATTTTCATACACCAATAATGAACTATCAGAAAGGGCAACTAAAACAACAAACTCATTTACAATTACATTAAAAACAACAACAACCCAGGAATAAATTTAACCAAGGAGGCAAAAGACCTGTAGTTGGAAAGTTATAAGGTACTTAAGATACAAATGAATGGAAGCATATATACACTGTGCTAATGGATAGGAAAAATTAACATCATTAAAATATCCATATTACCCAAAGCAATCTATAGATTCAATGCAATTCCTATGAAAATACCAATGGTGTATTCCACAGAACTAGAACAAATGATCCAAAATATATATGGAAGCACAAAAGACCCTGAACCACAGCAATCTTAAGAACACAGTTAGAGGTATGACAATACCTGATATCAATCTATACACTACAAGGCCATAGTAATCACAACAGCATACCACTGGCATAAAATCAAGCATATAGATTAATGGAACAGAATAGAGAGAGCAGTTATAAGCCCAAGCCTATAAGGTCAATTAATATTTTACAAAGGAGGCAAAAAATTTAATGGGTAAAGATAGTCTAGTCAATAAAAGGTGTTGGGAAAATTGGACAGACACATGCAAAAAATAAAACTAGACCATCTTTTAGTGGTCTAGTTTCTAGAAGAAAACATAGGCAGTAAAATCTCTGACATTTTTCTTAGCAATATTTTTTCCCAATATATTTTTTTTTGGGGAAACAAAATAAAAAATAAACAAATGGAACCTTAACAAACTAAAAACTTTTTTGTACAGCAAAGGAAATCATCAAAAAAATGAAAAGACAACCCTGGCTCTGGTCAAGATGGTGGTATAGGAAAATACTACACTTGGAACCTCCCATAACCACATCAAAATTACAACTAAACTACAGAACAACCATTATTCAGAACAGTCTGAAATCTAGCTGAACAGAAGTCTATAACTAAGGATATATATAAGAACCCACATTGAGACTGGTAGTGGGGACACAGATGTGGAACAAACTGGTCCCACACCCACATTAAAATTTGGGAGGGATATCTCGGCTGCTGAGGTCCATCCTGAGGAGCCAGGGGACCCAGGCCCACACCAGGCCCCCAGCCCAGGGTTCCAGTATTATGAAAATAAGTTGTCATGACTTGTGGCTATACCAACCAGCAGAGATTGTGGCTGTGAAAGAGAGCTGCTGGTGTTCCTTTTAAAGGGTCGGTACAGACTTACTAGAACTCAGTGGCTCTAAGCTCCAGTTCTGGGACAGCAGTTCGAAAGGCACCAGGGACATATGGAGAGGAACTGAATTGTCTAAGATCAGGGCGAGTACTGGTGGGGCAGTTTCCTCTCACACAGTGTGCTGGCAGAGGCCACTGTTATTTTGCTTAGCCCTTCCACCATAGAGCTGAAAGGCAGGCGCCATATCTGAGTTTCCATCAACCTGGATAACACCGCTTGCTCAGCCCTGGTGATTCCCTGAAACCCCGCACCACCCAACCTGAAGGCCCACCAAAGCTGTTTCCAGTGGCTTTTCCATACAAACAATCTGTCTTGGCTCATGCTTCAGAATTTCCTAAAATCTCTCAAACAAGCAGCATCTGGTATCTGCATATTCTACACCTCTTGCTACATGGCCCTAGACTAACATTAGCACCATGGAACCTTGGTTCTCAACTTGGCCTCTCCCTGGCACTTCCAAGTCCAGCACAAGTAACAAGACATCTGCAGACTGTTTTGTAATACATGCTGGGTGGCCCTGAGTAGGACAAAGATGGTAGCTGACTTTGGCCAGCACCTCGCAGGAGAACCAGAACCAGCAGACTTGGTGGACAGCTTCAGACCCAACCACCTCCACAAATGACATACTCAAGGGGTGAACTTGGAAGGTACCTGAGTCTCACTGAAGTGAGTTTTGCTCCAGGTGGGCTGAACCCTACCCAGAAGATCCTCCACAGTGGTCACGGGCAGTCCTGCACCCATTGGCCTGGGTGTAAACCCCTCTCCATTGCTGTCCCCAAAGCAATCAAAGCTCAATGACAATAGGAGGTTTAATATAGACCAGGGGTGGGCAACCCCTGGCATGTGTGCCAAACATGGCACGCCAGTAACTTTTGCTGGCACGCGAAACCCTCTCTTATATTCTTCCATTTACAATTTTTTCTTAATATCGACTTTTTTATTTTTCAGATAAATTCAGTGTAGGTGCATCTTAGATAAATAATTTTACATAACAAGTTATCTTAAAGACCATAGACATGGATTGACGAGAGAGGGGAAGAGCAATTTCTATGCCTCTGCCTTAACTCTCCCTGCCTTCCTAGATCCGACCAGTGTTTTGGTTTCATCCACATACGCTTGTGAATCTTTGTTCTCAGTGATAAATTTTGTTAAGTCTCATAATAGGAGTAGCCTGATGGATGAAAGTAGTGGCTCGTGCATATCTCTGAAGGTCATGAAATATAAACCTGATGTAAAATCTCTGTCATCAGTGATGCAGCAGCAAAAGTCCCACTGATAATATCAAACGGAGTCATAAAGTTTTCTGTCGGACTATCAGTGTACATGTATACATTAAAAAGGAAATGTATTTTTCATCATCATATACAGTGGGGCCTTGACTTACGAATTTAATTCGTTCTGTGATGGAGCTCGTAACTCAAATTACTCATATGTCAAATCAATTTTCACCATCACAATGAATTGAAATGCCATTAATCCGTTCCAGGCATCCAAAAAACACCGCAATTGTTTTGTTAAATGTTTTTAAATAAGAAAAATGTATTTAAAAATAACGAATATTGTATAAAAACACAATACTGAACAATAGAATGTAGTGCAATAAACTTGTTTTATTAAGTTTAATGTACAGCATTTACCTTGGAGATCAAATGACTTAAAGATGCTGATGGAGTTGGAGGAGAAAGGCTGAACTGAATAACTGAATAACTGAATCTTATTTGCTGATTTTTGCCCTTTTCGCCACGCTTTCATCACTTTCATCTACAGGAGTTTTCCAATGAGATCTGTTTCATCCTCCCTTACAGAATATTTCTGAAATGAGTTAGGCAAGTGTCATTAAATAGCTCCATCGCATGCCCAGTTACAATTTTTTCTGGGTGTTTCTTTTGAATAAAGTCTGAAAGTTTTTCCCACATTCCCAACATTTCCTTTATCTCACTTATAGAGATAACCTCCTCCTCCTCCTCCATGTCATCTATTTCCTGAAAAACCTCCGTGTGCTGCTGCGTCTGTAGCTCCTTTAGCTCCTGCGTTGTCAGTTCCTCGGAGTGCTCCTCAATGAGCTCGTTGATGTCACCTTCCTTTATATCCGCGCTAGCTGCCTCACCGTGTCTGACAATGGAGTGAATGCCAGTCCTCTTTTTAAAATTTTCGAACCAGCCCGGACTGGCTTTAAACGGCTCGCCCGATGCCTCGTCCATTGAAGTGCCTGGGGTCACTGCAGCAAATCAGCGTAAACAGCTCGTGCCTTCTCGCAGGCTATAGCCTTCGTCACGGTATCTCCTGCGAGCTGCTTCTCCGTTAACCACACCATTAGCAACTTCTCCATATTTTCATGGATAGATGTCCACTGTTTAGAAATTGTTTTAACGCCCTTGGCTGGAGTTGTAGCCTGTATCGACTCCTTCTGCTTCAGTATGGTGCAGATCATATAAGTGCTACACTCGTACTGCTTCACCAAGTCGATTACACGTACACCTTGGTTATGTTTTTCGATAATTTCTTTCTTTAATTCAATGCACATCATCTGCTTCTTCTTCTCAGCACTGTCCTTCGCACTTACTTTCTTCAGATCCATGGTTGAAAAAACTAAGTTTTGCAAAATTACTACAAGCACAAATGTGAGCACAACACTGATGCTTCAACTAAGAGCTAACCGCTTAAAGTGAACGAGTGAGACAGGTGATGCTGGGCTGATGTTGTGGTGTTCACTGTGATGTTCGCTGCGCCAACTAGTGGTGGGGTATCTGAAGTTGGCTCGTAACCCGAATTTTAGCTTGCAACTCAAAGCAAAAAATTGGCCGAGAGACGGCTCGTATCTTGAAAAACTCGTTAGGACGCTCGTAAGTCAAGGCCCCACTGTACTGTGTTTTTGTCGCTCGAATGAATTTTATTATTTCTTCAAGGTTCTTCACATACATACACCTTAAGAGATATCAAGTAGGTGTAACATGTTCTCAAAAAATTAAGTTTGGCACGCAGAAGAATTTTGAGTCAGAGATTTTGCTGGTTTTGGCACACACTCACAAAAAGGTTGCCCACCCCTGATATAGACCATACAGGTAACTGGGGATGCAATGACACTGGGCCCCACAGAACACATACTACATAAGGCCACTCAACCGAGACTAGGAGATGTGGCAGCTCTATGTAATACATAGAAACAAACACTGGGAGGACGCCAAAATAAAGAGACAAAGAAACATGTCCCAAAAGAAAGAACAGAACAAAAATGGAAAAAGAACTTAATAAGGTGGAGACAAATAATTTACCAGATACAGAATTCTAAAAACCCTACTGATAAGGATGCTCAATGACCTTAGAGAAAGAGTAGATGAACTTAGTGAGAACTTCAACAAAGTCAAAGGAAACATAAAAATGAAGGCAGAAAACATAAAAAAGAACCAGTCAGAAATGAAGAATGTAACAACTGAAATGAAGAATAATTTACAGGGAATCAACAATAGAGCAGATGAAGCTGAGGATCAAATCAGTGATTGGACTATAAGGAGGCAGGAAACATTAATCATAAAAGCAAACAGAAAAAGAAATCCAAAAAGATGAGGCTACTATAAGAAGCCTCAGGGACAATATCAAGCATACATTGCATCATGGGGGTTCCAGGAGGAGAGAGAGATAGCAAAGAATGGAAAACCTATTTGAAAAAAAATGAGAGGAAACTTCCCTAACCTGGTGAAGAAAATAGGCAATGAAGTCTAGGAACCTTGAGAGGCCTAAACAAGATGAACCCATAGAGGACCAGACCAAGATACCTCATAATTAAAATGCCAGTTGTTAAAGACAAAGAAAGAATCCTAAAAGCAGCAAAGGAAAAACAGTTACTTTCAAGAGAGCTCCCATAAGACTTTCAGTTAACTTCTCAACAGAAACTTTGCAGGTCAGAAGGAACTGGCATGAAAAGCAATGACCTACAAACAACCAAAACTGCTCTACCCAGCAAAGCTATCATTTGGAATCAAAGGACACATAAAGAGCTTCCAGGACAAGAAAAAGTTAAAGAAATTCACCACCACCAAACCAGTACTATAAGGAATATTAAAGGGTCTTCTTTAAGAAAAAGGAAAAAGATAGAAAAATCTCTCTATATAGAAGCCTAAGTGACCGGAAGACCGGGCGACCAACCGGTAGCTATGATGCACACTGACCACCAGGGGGCAGACACTCAATGCAGGAGCTGCCCCTGGTGGTCAGTGTGCTCCCACAGCGGGAGTGCCACTCAGCTGACCAACGGACAACCAGATACCACGCTGTGGGGGCGTGAGCCTCTCCTGCGGACACTCTCCCTGAGTGCCCTTCCCCCATCTGGACTGGAACCGGCATCAGGACTGACTGGGCACGAGCCTGCGCTGCTTCTCAGTCATGGGTGTGCTGGTATTGCCTTAGGATGGGTGCGCGGAGACTGCAGTGGAGAAGCAGCGAGCCTACTGAGTGGTGGTGGCGGCAGGTGCAGTGGGACCTGGGATGAGCAGGAGCGGTGCTGCGCCCGGCCTGGGCCCCTCCCCTGGTGTGTGCCGCTTTGCACACTACTTTGTGCTGTGCGGGATCAACACAGACAGCACAGGCTGGAGCCTGACAAGCTGGCAGGTAAAGCTGGGCTGTGGTGGGGCGGAGGTCCACTGATCCCTGCAGGCCAGGCTGAGGGACCCCATCAAGGGGCCTCTAGTATAAATATAAAATGGTAATAAGCACCTATCTATTAATAATTACTTTAAATGCAAATTGATTAAATTATCCAATCAAAAGAAATACAGTGGCTGAATGGATAAAACAGGACCTTGACATATGCTATCTATAAGAGACTCAAAAGACAAACATGCAAACTGAAAGTAAGGGAATGAAAAAGATATTTTGAGAGAAGGAAGATGGCAGCCAGCAGGATGACAGTGAGGGAGAGAGTGTGAGTGAGCGAAAGGGGAGTGTGTGGACGTGTGGGGTGTGTGTGAGGGAGGGACAGTTAGATTTTGCAGGACTTCTGGGGGCTGGCAGACCAGGCTCCCCTATCTGTGTAGCCTCTGCTACCACTGCAATCTCTGCCCAGGAGCCGTGTCTGCGTGTGAACAACCAAGTCTTATGCAGCAACCCTGGGCTCCCCGTCCACGTGATGCAAATAGCCAAGCCTTATGCAGCAACCCCGGACGCTACAACTGCGCTAACCGCTGCCAAGCCCCAGGTGCTGCAACTGAGCACGAGCAGCCAAGCCCTACACAGCAACCCCTGGTGCCTCACGCAGCATCCCCGGACACTAGTTGCTGCGCCAAGCCTGATGCAGCAACCCTCGGTGCTGCAACTGAGTGTGAGCAGCCAAGCCCTATGCAGCAACACCAGGTGCCTCACGCAGCAACCATGGGTGCCACAACCGTGCGAACTGCTGCCAAGCCCGACACATCAACTCCAGGCCTGGTGACCGTGTGACCCACTGCCAAGCCTGCTGGTGCAGTCACAGTCCCAGTGCGACTTGATGCCTAGATCCTTCAGTGAGAGCAAAAATGGGGAGACAAAGAAACAACCCCAAAGGAAACAAAAGGAGGTAGCACCAGAAAAGGAACTAAATCAGCGGTTCTCAACCTGTGGGTCGCGACCCCTTTGCGGTCAAACGACCCTTTCACAGGGGTCGCCTAAGACCATCCTGCATATCACATTACGATTCATAACAATAGCAACATTACAGTTATGAAGTAGCAATGAAAATAATTTTATCGTTGGGTCACAACATGAGGAACTGTATTTAAAGGGCCAGAAGGTTGAGAACCACTGAACTAAATGAAACCGAGGCATGCAATTTGTCAGAAAAAGAATAAGGTTCATACAGTTCATAAACCAGATGGATGAGAAAATCAACAATTTATGTAAGAATAAAGAATAAAGTTATATAGTGGCAATAAAAAACACTATGGAAGGTTTCAATAGTAGACTAAAAGAAGCAGAGGACCAAATTAGTGAATTAAAAGACAGGCAGCAAAACACATCCAATCTGAACTTCAATTGGAGAAAAAAATTAAAAGGCGAGAAGAGCCTAAGGGAGCTTTGGGACAACTGAAATGAAACAACATGCATATAATATGGGTGCCAGAATGACAAGAAGAAGAGCAAGGGTTAGAAAACCCACTTGAAGAAATAATGTCAGAAAACTTCCCTGATTTGGGGAAGAAGAAAGTCACACAAACACAGAGTCCTAAACAAGATGAACCCAAAAAGACCCACACCAAGACACGTTGTAATTACTATGGCAACTGCTAATGATAAAGAGAATCTTTAAAGGCTGCAAGAGAGAGACAGAGAGTTACCTACAAAAGATCTCCCATTAGATTATCAAATGATTTCTCAACAGAAATGCATCAGGCCAGAAGGGAATGGAAGGAAGTATACAAAGTGATGCATGGCAGGGGACTGAGTCCAAGAATACTCTATCCAGCAAGGCTATCATTCAAAATTGAAGGGGAAATCAGGAGCTTCACACACACATAAAGCCTAAGGGAGTTTATCACTACCAAGCCAGCAGTGCAAGAAATGATAAAGGGACTGCTGTAAAAAGAAGAAATAAAAAGGGAAGAAGGAACATAGGCACAAAAAATAAAAATGGCTATAAACAAGTACCTATCAATAATAACCTTAAATGTAAATACATTGAATGCTCCAATCAAAAGACATCGAGTGGCTGAATGGATAAGAAAACATTACCCATATATATGCTGTCTATAAGAGACCCACCTCAGAACAAGGAATGCACATAGACTGAGAGTGAAGAGATGGGAAAAATATCTTTCAGGCAAATGGAAATGAAAAAAAAAAGCTGTGGTAGCAATACTTATATTGGACAAAATAGACCTCAAAGTGAAGGCCATAACAAGAGATAAGGAAGGCCACTTCATAATACTAAAGTGATTAATACAACAAGAAGATTTAACTCTGGTAAACATATACACACCCAATACAGGAGCACCCAAATACATAAACTTCTGGAAGATATAAAGGGAGAAATGGACAACAATACAATCACGGTAGGGGATTTTAATACTCCACTGACATCACTGGACAGATACTCTGGACAAAAAACCAGCAAAGAATCAGCAATTCTAAATGACTCACTAGACCAGATGGACTTAATTGACATCTTCAGAACATTTCACCCTGGAGCTACGGAGTATACATTCTTCTCAAGTGCACATGGGACGTTTTCAAAGATAGACCACATATTGGGTCACAAGCAAAGTCTGTCTAAATTCAAAGAGATTGAAATCATATCAAGCATCTTCTCAGACCACAATGGCATATTATTAGAAATCAACTACAATAAAATCAATAAAAACAATTCAAACACTTAGAGGGTGAAGAGCATGCTATTAACATGTTAAGCCCCATGTCAGTCATCAGTGACTGACACTATACTTTCTATCCGGAAGACAAAACAGGCTGGGCGCTTAATGTATTAAACAATGATTGGGTTACCAAAAAGATCAAAGAAGAAATGAAAAACATCCTGAAAATGAATGACCATGAAAACACAACAATCCAAAACCTATGGGACACAGTGAAAACAGTCCTAAGAGGGAAGTTCATAGCTCTACAGGTCTACCTCAGAAAAAGCAAGAAAAAATGGTAATAAATTACCTAACCCTGTAACTTAAAGAATTAGAAAGAGAGCAACAAGAAAAGCCCAGAGTAAGCAGAAGAAAGGAAATAATAAAGATCAGAGTGAAAATAAACGACATAGAGACCAAAAAAACAAAACAAAACAGGCCAGGCTGAGGGACCCCCACACCATGCATGAATTTTATGCACCGGGCCTCTAAAACATGGCCCGACTATATGCTGTCTACAAGAGACTAACCTCAGAACAAAAGACTCACATAAGATGAGAGTGAAGGGATGGCAAAAAATTTTCCATGCAAATGGAAAAGAAAAAAAAAAAAGCTGGGGTAGCAAAATTCATATCTGATAAAATAGACTTCAAAGTGAAGGCCATCACAAGAGACAACAAAGGTTACTACATAATACTAAAGGGATCAATCCAACACGAGGATATAAGCCTGGCAAACTTATATGCTATGCACCCAATATAGGAGCACCTAAATATATAAAAAAATCTTCTAGAGGACTTTAAAGGAGAGATTGACAGCAATCCAGACTGACTTCACTGGATTAGATCTTCCAAATAAAAAATTAACAAGGAAATACTGACTCTAAATGACACAGTGCATCCAATGAATTTAATTGACATTTATAGAACATTTCACCCCAAAGCTGCAGAATATACATTCTTTTCAAGTGCACTTGGGTTATTCACAAAGACAGACCACATGTTAGGACACAAAACACATCTCTACAAGTTCAAGAAGAGTGAAATCTTGTCAAGCAGCTTCTCAGATCACAGTGGAATGAAATTAGAAATCAACTACAGTAAAAACACTGAAAAACATTCAGACACATGGAGGCTAAATATAAATAGCATGTCTCTAAGCAATGAATGGGTTACCAATGAGATCAAGAAAGAAAGAAAAAAACTTCCTGGAAACAAATGAAAATGAACATACAACCACCCCAAATCTTTGGGACACAGCAAAAGCAGTCCTGAGAGGGAAGTTCATAGCACTCCAGTTAAATAGGCCAATAACAACTGATGAAATAGAAGCAGTAATAAAAGAATTCCCAGCCAACAAAATCCCAGGAACGAATGGTTTCACAGGGGAGTTTTACCAAACATTCAAAGAAGAACACCTGTCCTCCTCAAACTATTCCAAAAAATCCAGAGGAAGGAACACTTCTAAGCTCTTTTTATGAGGCCAGCATTATCCTAATTCCAAAACCAGATAGACACTACAAAGAAACAGAATTACAGGCCAATATCCCTGATGAACCACAGATACTAAAATCCTCAACAAAATATTAGCAAAGCGGATCTAGCAATATATTAAAGAGGTCATACACCATGACCAAGTGGGATTTATTCTGGGGATGCAAGGCTGGTATAATATTCGCAAATCAATAAATGTGATACATCACATAAACAAATTGAGAGACAAAAATCACATGATCACATCAATGGACAGAAAAAGCATTTGACAAAATCCAACAGCCATGTTTATAAAAACTCTCAGCAAAGTGGGATAGAGGGAGCATATCTCAACATGATAAAGGCCATATATGACAAATCTTCAGCCAACATCATACACAATGGGCAAAAACTAAAACCATTTCCCTAAGAACAGAAACAAGACAGGGATGTCCGCTTTCACCACTCTTATTCAACATAGTACTGGAAGCCCTAGCCACAGCGATCAGAGAAGAAGAAGAAATAAAAGGCATCCAAATTGGAAGGGAGGAAGTAAAACTCTCATTATCCAGACGACATGATATTGTACATAGAAAACCGTAAAGACTCCACCAAAAACCAACTAGATTTTATAAATGAATTTGGCAATGTAGCAGGATATACATTTGGATTTGTTGGATTTGTTGATGGTAGCCATTCTGACAGGTGTGAGATGATGCCTCATTGTTGTCTTAATTTGCATCTCTCTGATGATCAGTGACTTTGAGCATTTTTTCATATGTCTCTTGGACATCTGTATGTTCACTTTGGAGATTTTTTTAATTGGATTGTTTGTCTTCCTTTTGTTAAGGTGTATGAGTTCCTTATATATTTTGGAAATTAACCCTTTATCAGATGGATCATTGCCAAAAAATCCAACACCCAAAAATCAATGGCTTTTTTATACACTAATTATGAATTCTCAGAAAGAGAAACTAAACAAACATTCCCATTTACCTTGGCAACCAAAAAATTAAGATACTTTGTAATAAACTTAACCCAAGGAGATAAAAGACTTGTACTCGGAAAACTAAAGGACATTGAAAAGAGAGAGAGAAGAAGATATAAAAAAGTGGAAAAATATAACGTGTTTAATGATTCGTAGAATCGACATCATTAAAATGTCCATGCTACCCAAAGTAATCTACAGATTCAATGCAATTCCTATTAAAATACCAACAGCATATTTTACAGACCTAGAACAAACACTCCAAAAATGTATATGGAACCAAAAAGGACCCCGAATAGCTGCAGCAATCTGGAGAAAGAAGAACAAAGTTGGAGGAATCACAATACCAGATATCAAGTTATACTACAAAACCACCGTAATCAAAGCAGCCTGGTACTGGCACAAGAACAAGCATACATATCAATGGAACAGAACAGAGACCCCAGAAGTTGACCTACGCCATTATGCTCAATTAATATTTGACAAAGGAGGCAAGAGCATACAATGGAGTCAAGACAGTCTCTTCAATAAATGGTGCTGGGAAAATTGGGCAGATACATGCAAAAAAATGAAACTAGACCCCCAACTTAAACCATACACAAGAATAAACTCAAAATGGATAAAAGACTTAAAATTAAGTTGTGGAACCATAAAAATCCTAGAAGCAAACCATAGGAAGCAAAATCTCAGACATCTCTTATAGCAATATGTTTATGGATACATCTTAGGGCAAAGGAAACTAAGGAGAAAATAAACAAATGGGACTACATCAAAATGAAAAGCTTCTGCACAGCAAAAGAAACCATCAACAAAACAACAAGAAAGCCCACTGTATGGGAAACATATTTGGCAATGATCCATCTGATAAAGGGTTAATTTCCAAAATATATAAGGAACTCATATGCCTTAACAAAAGGAAGACAAACAATCCAATTAAAAAAATCTCCAAAGTGAACATACAGATGTCCAAGAGACATATGAAAAAATGCTCAAAGTCACTGATCATCAGAGAGATGCAAATTAAGACAACAATGAGGCATCATCTCACACCTGTCAGAACGGCTACCATCAACAAATCCACAAATGACAAGTGCTGACGAGAATGTGGAGAAAAGGGAACCCTAGTGCACTGCTGGTAGGAATACAGACTGATGCAGCCATTATGGAAAACAGTATGGAGTTCCCTCAAAAAATTAAATATGGAACTGCCATTTGACCCAATGATCCCACTTTTAGGAATACATCCTAAGAGACCCGAAACACCAATCAGAAAGAATGTGTGCACTCCTATGTTCATAGCAGCACAATTTACAATAGCTAAGATCTGGAATCAGCCAAGTGCCCATCAGTAGGTGAGTGGATAAAACAGCTGTGGTACATTTACACCATGGGATACTATGCAGCAGTAAAGAAGAATCTCTTACCCTTTGAGACAGCATGGAGGGACCTGGAGAGTATCATGCTAAGTGAAATAAGTCAGTCAGAGATAGACAAGTATCACATGATCTCACTCATATGTGGAATCTAATTAACAAAATAAACTGATAAACAGAATAGATCCAGAGACATGGAAGCATGGAACAGAGTGCAGAATCTTGGAGGGAAGGCGGGGGAGTAGGGTGGGTAGGAGGTAATTAATCAAAACCTGGTATGGATATATGGATAACCCATGGACACAGACAAATAGGGTGGTGAAAGACTGGGATGGGGGCATGGGCGGGCTAGAGGGGGTCAATGGGGGAAAAGGGGGACATACATAACACTTCCAACAATAATGATTTAATAATAAAAATTAAATAAAATTAAAAAACACTGCCCTGGCCTGTGTGGAGCATCATCCGTATACCAAAAGGCTGTGTGTTTGATCTTTTTTCAGAGCATGTATGGAAGGCAACCAACTGATGTTTCTCTCTCTCTCTATCGATAAGCATAGCCTCAGATGAGGTTAGATAGATAAATAAAATATTTTTTAAAGAACAAAGACAACCTACTGAATGGGAGAAGATATTTACCAAGACATATCTAATAAGGGGTTAATATTCAAAAGTTTTACAATTCTGTAATATTTCAGGCAGTAAAATGTCATATTCCTCTTATCATTTTTTTTTCTGATATATCTCCTTGGGCTAGAAAAACAAAATGAAAATAAACAAATGGGACTACATCAAACTAAAGTTCTGGCACAGCAAAGTAAACCATCAACAAAATGCAATGACAACCTACTGAAGAGAAGATATTTGCCAATGATATAAAGGGTTAACATCCAAAATTTTATAAAGAACTCATACTACTCAACACCCCAAACCAAACAATCCAATTAATAGATGGTCAGAGGACCTGAATAGACAATTCTCCAAAGAGGATATACAGATGGCCAATAGATATATGAAAACATGCTCAAAGTCACTAATCAACAGAGAAATGCAAATTAAAACCACAATGAGATATCACCTCACACTTGTCAGAATGGCTACCATCAGTAAAGCAACAAACAACAAGTGTTGGCAAGTATGTGGAGAAAAGGAAACCCTTGTGTCTTGTTGGTGGGAATGTAGACTGGTACAGTCACTATGAAAAACAGTATGGAGGATCCTCAAAAAATTAAAAATGGCACTTCCTTATAACCCAATGATTCTACTTCTGGGTATATCTCTGAAGAAACCCAAAGCACTAACTCAAAAGAGTTTATGCACTGCTATGCTCACTGCAGCGTTATTTACAATAGCTACGATATGGAAGCAACCCAAGTGCCCACCAACAGATGACTGGCTAAAAAGCTGGGAGATATATATATATATATATATATACACACACACACACACACACACACATATATATATATCACACACACATACATACACACACACATACATATATATATCTATCACACATACACACATATACACATACACACACACACATTCATACACACACACAATGGAACATTACTCAGTCATAATCTTACTATCTGAGACAGCATTGATGGATTTAGAGGGTATTATGCTAAGTGAACTAAGTCAGTCAGAGAAAGAGAAATACCATGATTTCACTTATATGTGGAATCTAAGTGAACAACAAAACAGAAACACGCTTATACATATAGAGAACAGACTGATGGTTGCCAGATAGGATGGGGTTCGGGGACAAGGTGAAAAAGGTGAAGGGATTAAGAAGTACTAATTGGTAGTTACAAAATAGTCATGGGGATGTAAGGTACAGCATAGGGAATATAGTCAATAATATTGTAATTACAGCCCTGGCCGGTTTGGCTCAGTGGATAGAATGTCGGCCTGCGGACTGAAGGATCCCAGTTTTGATTCCGGTCAAGGGCATGTACCTTGGTTGCGGGCACATCCCCAGTGGGGAGTGTGCAGGAGGCAGCTGGTCGATGTTTCTCTCTCATCGATGTTTCTAACTCTCTATCCCTCTCTCTTCCTCTCTGTAAGGAATCAATAAAATATATTTTAAAAAAATAATAATATTGTAATTACTACGTGTGGTGCCAGGTGGGGACTGGAAGTATTGGGGGGAACACGTTGTAAAGTGACTGTCTAACCACTATGCTACACAGCTGAAATGAACACAAACTAATATGGAATGTAAACCGCAATTGAAAAATAAAATATCCTTGTGTCAGGAAGCTTAAATCTTAACCCAATGACAGCACGAAGAGCAGTCCTAACTGCGCTGTGCCGCCAGCTCCGGGAGTCTTCCACCTGTCCTGCCCTCCGGCTAACCCACCACCTGCCAGCTCCCACCTGAGATGGTGGCTGCAGTCTCCTCAGCCAGGAGGCGGTCTTTTTCCTCTCGCAGCTTCTCCAGCTCTCGCTGGTGCTGCCTCTGGAGATCTTCAATCTTCTTCTGGTGCGTTTCTTCCATTGCTGCAAACCCTCGTTCGCAGGTGGCCTGCAAAACGCAAAGGAGCTCGATCAATTTGTTTCACCACCTGTAAGTCGGGGGTCCTGTTTGATAAGCCGGCAGCCCGCCTGCTCTCAGACTTCCTGTTCTCGAGGCATATGCTCTCTGAAGGTGAGCACTGAGCCAGCGGGGCCACCTGACAGCTGTCTGGAGACTCTCACTGATGCTATCAGAGCACTTAGAAAAGGGTGTTTATATCTGTAAATTGTCTTATTTCTATGACTGTTCTGAATCCTGTGGAATGAGTTGGTATTGTGGGTGGGAAGAGGCTGCAGTGGAATCTAAGACAGCCAATTCTGGGCCCTGATAGAATTACTGCCAGGTCGGACTGACAAGAGGGAGAGAGAATGAATTTGCAGAGGCTGGCCGTGTCTGATTTGAGTTCATACAGTGAGTAGCACTGTCAGTCACAAACTGGGCATTTCACAAATAAGTCATAGTCATGACTTTGTGAGCTGAGGCTCCACGGGGCTGGCCCTGCACTGACAAGCTGGCCACCCTCACCTGCTCACACCTCTGCGGTGCCCACGAGGGGTTACATTAGGCTACGTCCTCTCTTCCCTTCCAGCCTGTCTTCCTTCTATTTCCTTTGAAGGAGTACAGAGGGGCAGTAATTAGTGACTCCACTAATACGCTGGGACACATAACAAAAACTGCTCCCCAACTTGTCTACACCTGTTACAGGCTGGGGCAGTTTATTACATGGGCACACAGGAGTGCAGGGGAAGGACAGAGGATCCCTAAGAAGGGATCCAACCATCCCACACGCTACACTGGGAAGTCCAGGTCTGGCTTATCAGCTGTTCTTAACAGGGCAGGTGAATGTGCCCAACAGATGTAAGGAGGTTTGTGTAGCTGTTTTGTGCACGGAGTCACACTTTCTGTCTAAATCCCTTGCAAAATCTGTTTCTGAATAGGGATCAGGCCTTCCAGTGGTTTTTAAAAAGTGGAAGAATGTGGCTATGATCCATTCCAAATGCAAGTGGAGGCTCTATCTTCCCAAGAAGATACATGGATTTAAGAAAAAACAAAAAACAAACCCACCCGGGTGTCTGAGCCCCCACAGTAACTGTGAGGCTTTCCTGAGGGCCTCAGTTCAGTTTTTCTGAACTCATGATCAGAGTTTGGATTTCACTGCAGCAGATTTGCTGCAAAGGGGATATGGTTTTAACTGTGTTCACCATTAACTGGGCATTACTTTCCCCAGAGGCTCCTTCTGGCAGCCGGTGGTCTCCTTCCACCACCTCACACCAAAGGACGCTGGAGGAACCCTCGAGCTGTGGCTCAGACCCTTGTGCGCTCGGAACCCATTGTCTTTTCTCTCCCAGGTGCTTTGGTTCACATATGGCTTCTCAGTTAACACAGAGTTAGTAGATCTCATAAGTATTAGTTTGATTTGAGTGCTTTAGAATCCTATATAATAAAAGCCTAATATGCTATGTGTCCGTCAACCATTCAACCAATCAAAGTGTAATATGCTAATGATATGCTAAGGCCACTCAAAAGTTCGCTATGACATGCACTGACCACCAGGGGGCAGACGCTCTGACGGGTAGGTTAGCTTGCTGTTGGGGTCTGGCCAATCAGGACTAAGCGAGTCAGGCTGAACATGCCCTGGAACCCTCCTGCGGTCCCTCTCTGGCTGGCCAACCTCCCAAGTCCCTCCCGGCCCTGATTGTGCACCAGTGGGGTCCCTTGGCCTGGCCTGCGCCCTCTAGCAATCCGGGATCCCTTGGGGAATGTTGGAGAGCTGGTTTCGGCCTGATCCAGCAGGCCAGGCCAAGGGACCCCACTGGTGCACAAATTTGTGTACCGGGCCTCCAGTAGCTAAATAATGGTCAAAATTGTTTCTACAGAAACTCTGAGGTGTCTTTAAAGATTGGCTGCTTCCCTGGAGAGCATGTGTTGGTAAAAAAAAAAATCAATAAACATTTTAATTTTTAAGCCAATAATCGCTGGGATCAATGACTACTGTGCAGATTCATGAGGGAAGGCAACAGCCTATGGCTATAGTAGAGTGGCCATCAGGCACAGATCCCAATCTCCCCAACCCGGGCAAAAATCTGCACAAAGTAGTAGCATTAGCTGGGTCCCCAGGAGAGTGCTATTTGGTTGTAATTTCTGTGTGTCTCAAGGTTGTCAATGAGAATACCATGGAACTATGTCATGGCAAGGGGACACTGGGCCCCAGCACCATCTATGGCCAGTTGTCCACACAAGACAGTGTTACCCTTTCGATGGCTTGCTAACTGGTGGTACGATGTCACCACTTTGGCCAAAGCCTTATCTACGCCCAGCTGACTGCCGTGGGAGCTGGATAGCCTCACCATGCAGGAGGCTTTGGTGGAGCTGACAGGAAGCAGTTCACTGTGGCTCCTGTGAGCCTGAGCTGTGTATGCGCCCAGGCACCTGCTCACAGACCTGCTGGATGCTGTGAAAAGCTGCGGAGCCCCGTGAGTAGGGAAGGCACTAGGACAGTGCTGGTGCAAATTACTTTGAAAGCCCCACCTGAGCTCTGCGATCACAGGCACGGACTGCCACAGGGCACTTCCGGGAAAGAGCCCTGGAGGCTCTCCCGTGATTCACGATGGTTTCCAAATGTTTCTGACTGACTCAGCACAAGCACAGCGAAGGCGGCCTCTTGGCCTGCGTGCTTGCTGGCCACCACACAGCTTGCTGGGAGTGGCTGTGCTGTCACAGAGGTAAGAATGTGCTGCCAACACAGAGCACACTTGCGCTTTCCTGCCGGACCTGGAGGAGTGCGCTGCTGGGAGCACAGCCGTGGCAGCTTGCTCAGCAGCAGCAAAGCAGCATTTGCAGCCCGGAGCCAGCTCTGTGCTGCACGGAAGGGAGTGTCACCTCACCCCAGGCCTGCCGAGACTAAGGGCTTGTGAGGGACGTAAACATTTGTGGGGTGTAGCTCCAAGGGATGGCAAGCAGCCCAAGAGGATAACGCCGAGAAGCTTAGGGGATATGCTGGCAGCCACGTGCATGCACACAGGTGCCTCTGGTTATGAAGGGGATGGGCGAGAAGCTGGACCGCTTCACAGATTCTAATGCCTGTGGGCCTGGAATTGTCACCTTTGAGTGCCAGGGCCTGGGTATTCTGCATAATGAGAAACAGGTTAGGAGTGTGGGAGACAGTGAAAAGAAAAGGTTCTTTCTCAAAGCTCCTGAGAAGTACCAGCACTGAAAGCTGTGCTCCCTAGTCCTTACCTAGGTGCCCACTAAACACCAGTTCCCTACAGAGTTGGGATGGGAGTGTGACTCTCAGCACTGTCTTGTCAGTATTCCTATCTTTCAGGCTCCCCAAACTCTGCTCTCCTACAACAGTTAAGAGACATCCCTCCAAGGGTGCCTCTGGCCCATCGATCCCAGGCTTTTCTTCAGTGTAGTTTGCACCAGCCACAGGTGGGCTGTTGGGGTGGGAAGCAGGCGAGGCGGTGAGGGGCTGTGAGAAGCAGGCGGGAAGGCATGGGAGACTACACTCCTTTTCTCCAACGATCCTGTTCTGCTAGTCCTCTTTCCTGGTGGGGGATGTGGAACAGGATGCTAGACCCTAACCAAGGCCCTGCTCTGAGGCCACGCCATCGTGAGCAAGGAGTTGAGGAAGGAACAAAATGTTGAATCAATTCTGCTTATACAGGAACTCAGGGCCAAGAACTGTCTCCCAGCTCCACCCCGAGAATCCCACACTGACTCTCAACTAGCAGGAGAGTGCCTGCCCATCGACTGCTTTGCAAATTAAACGATGCTTCGAAACCTTAAGGTTCTCAAAGTCTTTCTGGTACTTCTCTCGCAGCATGGCCGTGTCACCCTCCAGGTCCTTGTGCTCTAGCTCCTCCCGCATGACGTCCATCTGAGCCTCCAGCTCCTGGATGCGCTCCCTCAGCCCCACCATGGAGTCGGCCTCCCCAGTGGCTACTTGCAGAGCATCCCTGGGCTGGCCAGCTGGCCAGGTGGAGGAAGGGGGCTGGTGGGGGCTGCTGGCCAGCAAGGCTTCCGGCGGCTGCCCCTGATAGTGGCAGAGGGTCTCCTGCAGGCACTGTAGGTTCTGGGAGTAGTGCTCCTGCAAGGTCCTTAGCTCTTCCTCGTGGATGGTCTGTAGCTCTTTGACCTTGAGCTGGAACTTGTCCTCCAGGGTCTGCATCTGCTCCACATGGTGCCTCTCCATGTCCTGCCTGTCTCTGACTGAGGCGTCCAGCTGGCTCAGGACTCGGCTGTGCTCAGCCTGCAGTGTATTCTCGGCTCTGTTCAACTGCTCCACCACACACCGGATCTCCTCCTCGTACCTCCCTTGCAGGGCAAACATGTTCTCGTTGTGCTTGCTCTCCACTTCCTCCAGATACCTCTGCTGCTGGTCTAGCTGGGTGACCTGGGCCTTGAGCTCTGCATTTTCCCTTTGAATGATGGCAATCACTTCCAGGTACTCACTCTTCTGCTTCCGGAGAAGTTCCTTGTACTCCTCCTTCAGGGCTCCGACAGCTTGCTCGTGCTCCTGGCAGGAGGCCCCCCTGCTCTGCCAGGACTCCTTGTAGCACTGAAGTTCTTTTTCATACTCCAGCCGAATTTTGCAGGCTGCATAACACACCTGAGCCTGAATAATTGCATCTTTAACTAATAATGAAGAATACTGACCAAGGCCTCCCAAATAAGTGTTACAGGAGAGATTCTGGGACACCTGAAGAAGCTTCTGACAATCTCTTATGGATTCCACAGGGGAAAGAGAAATTAAAGAGGCAGATATCTCTCCTAAGAGGCGGGCTTTATCTTTAAGCTGCAGGGCGAGTTCTTCCTGAATCCCAACGAAGGTCCCAGAGCTCTGGTCCGAGAAGTGGAAGGGCTCCTGGAAGCCAGCTGTGTCTTGATGACTCAGTTCTTCTCTTAATGGGCTCAAGTCCCAGGGAGCCTGGACACCTTCTGCAGTGCCTGCTGGGAGCTTGAGGGCCTCTGCGACCTGCTGCATCACCCTCTCAAAGTCAGGGGTTCGGTATGCTCCCAGGATTTCTTCCAGTGCGTGCTTATGCTGCCGCAGGGCTGCCTGGGTCCCCCGGAGAGTCTCCCGAATGCTCTGCAACCGGCGGTGGAATGACTCCCTCACTGACTGCACAGCAAAGCTAAGCTCCGCCCTGACCCACGTGGCGTCTGCCAGGGTGGGGACCAGGGCTGGTGGGATGCTCTGCTGCCCACTTCCTGATGCACTGGCTGCCTCTCCCCCCACTGTCCCCAGGTGCTTACTCAGGGACTCAACCTGGCTCCAGAATTCACCATCCACCAGCACCTTCTTAGCCCAGGTGTCTGCTGGGGCCCCCAGACAGACTGCACTCCCAGACTCCAGGGGCAACTTTCCTGACTGAGAAACCTCATCGAGAACGTGCGAGATATCTGACGTTGTGTTTTTTAAAGAGTCTGCTATGTGGTTTATCAGAGAGGCTTCCAGAGCTATTTGATCAGCAAGAAGCTTCAGCTGCTCCTGCTCGGTCAGCTCGGGCTGTGGGGATGGCTGCCGCAGAGTCTCCTTCCCTCTCTCCAGGAAGCTCTCTTCTTCCAGCGGAGCCTGGGACCCGCTGTCTGCAGGGGTTGGCCAGTGATGCAGAGCCTGGATGGCGCTTACTAGCATGCTCTCCACGCTGGCCAGGGGGCCTGCTCCTGCCCCCGGGGCTTCCTCCTGGCCAGACCTTGGCAGAGACCGTAGCTGTTCTCGGCAATTTTCTAAGCAAGCAAGGGCCTGTGTGTTTTTTACCTGGAAATTGCCAAGCTCCCCTACGTGATTTTCAATGATCTTCGCCCTGGCCTGTTTCTCCTGCTCCAACTGGGAGGCCAGCGTGCCAACCTGGAGCAGGCTGGCGCGGAGCTGCTCGCGGAGCCGGGCCTCAGTGCCAGCCCACTGGTGGTGCAGTGTGAGCAGGGCCTCCTGGCTCTGGCCCTGCTGGCTCTCCAGCTTCACCGTCACATCTTTGAGCTTCTCTTCTGTGATGTAGAGTTTGGTCTCCAGGGAGTGTATTATGGAGAGGTAGGTATCAGAGTCGCTGGTTGCAGGGACAGAGCTGAGGGTGGCCTCTGACGACATGCTCTCCTCGGAGGGTGACCGGTCCTGACTGGTGTCAGAAGACGTGCTGCTGGTCCAGGTCTTCTCGGACCCATCGGGGTGGGTGTATTTCTGGCACTGGATCGTGGAGAACCGGATTCTTTGCCTTTTAATGCTGGGTACACACTGCTCACATTTTGCTGTGTTCCGCGAGTGTCCCTCCTTCTCAGGCACTTCTGACTTCGGGGGCATCATGCTCACTTCTCTCCTGGGGCTGCTGTGCCCATGTTTCTCCTTAAGGGCAGCCCCTGGGTCTTCATCCTCAAGCCTCAAGTGTGGGCAGCCTGGGGATGTGCCTGAGGCTGGGAGCTGCAGGCCCGAAAGCGCAAAACCAGAATCCTCTGCTTCTCCCAGGGAGCTCTGCGGTTCCTCCACTTCCTCTGAAGATGCCTTGGTGAATTTCCTTAAAATCTCTTCCTTTGTCTGGAGCTTCATTTCTGTTTCCTCTAAGCTGCTCCCCAAGGCAACCATTTTAACCAAAGCCTCATTGAGGGCCTGATCTTTCTTTTCCAGAACTTTCTCATGCATGTCCTTGATGTGCCTCAGCTCCTCCTCCCTCTCTCTCAGCAGGGTGTGCATGCCCTGGAGCTGGCTGGCCACCCTCTGGTAGGCATGCTCCAGGCTCTGGTAGTCGGCCTCCCTGCCCTGCAGCTTCTGCTGAAGCTCCGCAACATCCCCATCAGACAGGGTGACACGCTCTGTCAGCTCCTGGAACCGCTGCCGGACCAGGTCCCGCTCATCCCTGAGGCTCTGGACGTGCTGGGCCAGTGTCTGGAGGCTGGCCTCCTTCACCTGCAGCTGCTCCTCCAGCTGGCGCACCGCCTGGCTGCCCTCAGACCTGGCGCTTAACTTCTCCCTCTGGAGGGCCTCCACCTGCTGCTCGTGGTCCTGGAGCTGGTCCTCGTAGGCACTGGCCTTGTCCTCCACCTCCTTCAGGTTCTGCAGCAATGCCTGCTTTTCCTTCTCACAGCTCTCCAGCAGCAGCTCGTAGTTCCTCTGCAGCTTCTCCTCCATCAGCCGCTGGGCCTGCTCGCTAGCACTGAGCTGCTGGCTGAGGTCTACGACGCGCTCCTGCAGCCTTTGCACCTCCTTCTGCCGGTCTCTCTGCAGTGCCTGCTGCGTCTCCAGGTCCCGCAGCTCCCGCGTCTTCTCCAGCAGCAGGGCCTCTGCGCTCTTGAGCTTCTGCTCGCTGGCCTGAAGCTGACCGCTCAGCACGGCCTTGCTGTGCTGCCACTCCTCCAAGTGCTCACGGGCCTTGTCCTTCTCCAGTTTCAGGTCCCCCTTGAGCTGGGCCAGTGCCTGTTCCTTGAAGGTGAGCTCGGCGGCAGCGGTGCTGAGCCTCGCCTGGAGGTTGCGGATTTCGGCCTCATGGTGCCGGACTGCATCCTCAGCCTCCCCGTAGCTGCACTTCAGGGCCTGGGTCTGCTGCGTAGTCAGCCCCTGGCGCCGGCACTGGACCTCCAGCTCCCTTTGCAGATCTTGATTGACTCTGTGGAGCCTCTGCCAGGCGCCAGATGGGGAGGTGGCCACTTCAGTCTTAAAAAAACCGATTAAACACTGGTTAGTAACACTCGGGCTTCCTAGTTCTGAGTGTCACACCTCTGGCCAGGGTCAGTCACAGAAAAGCTCCTTGGTGGGTTTGCCTTTTATCCTTTGCGCAATTTTTTTCATTAAATAAGCAATCCAACAAATCATCTTAATTATTTTGATAAGTGCTCCTTCCAGGTAAACAGAAAACATGGATAACAACATCAAAACAACTCTAACCGAATGGCTTCTAGGAGAAGTAAACCAAACACAACTGAATGATGGAACATACGGGTAAGCAAAACAGAGACTGAAGACGAGACGGGTGGGAGGAGGGGGAGCAGAGCATGGCCTCTGTTTGTTTTACAAAACAAAAGGTACACAGCTCTAGACAATAAACCTTGGAAAAGCACAGGGTGAGGGTGCGGGAGAGGCCCCTTCCTTCTAGGACAGGAGAGAAGGAAGGAGGCAGCAGGTGACACCGAGCACTTTCCTTTCGGAAGTGGAGCTCGTCCTCAGTGACAGGAGGAACGAGTCTCTACCTGTAAGAAGACAAAACGAGGGGAAGCGAAACCCATGGAGTAAGATATGATACCAACAAAACACACCTTCATGGAAGTCAAAATAAGTGACGCAGCACAAAACAAAACAGAACACAAATGGAACAAACTCCCCAAACAGAAAGGCATGCAGGACAGACAGACAAACAATCAGGGGAAACATGAACAGACGTGAGAACAGCCCAGCCTGAGAACCTGACCTGCCTGTGGCCCCTTCCAGTCGGCGGGGAAGCCACAGATGTGACACTCAGTTCCGTTATTGGTTATACTCCACAGCAAGTCCAAACCATGCAAGCTCCTCCTCCCAGAACAAGCAGCGCAGCGCCCATCCCAGGCGAACTCCTTCTGACCCTCAATCCCTAAGGCCCTGTTCTTTCCCAAAGCACAAAGGGAGGGTAAGAGCAACCTGCTATTAGACTTTGTGGGAAGGTATTCAGAAGCCAGCTCTGCCCAGTGCCGACTGACAGGGGCTTGGGTGCAGGCTCATGCAATCATCCAAGTTAGACACACAGGTAGGTTCTTAGGTTAGCAATGTGCACAATCTGCTGCTACTATCTTTACCACCTGATGAAGTAAAAGGGAATCTGTGTAGGATAGGGGCCCAACCCAGGTTTAAAAAGATGCTCTCCAAATTTGGAGGTTCTGCATGAATGATCAGAATGCCCTGAGTGAGCTGTGCACAAAAGAAGAACGCCCACCATCACCAGCTCCTGGTGCCTGAGAGTCTGACCTGGGCACAGCAATAAGTACAGCTGAAAGGGCTGGGGAGGAGGGTGCAGGGCACACAGGGTGCCCAGGGCCACAGCTTAAGCTGAAGGAAAAGAGAAATAAGAGGAAAATAAGGCAGAGGGAACATGCAACCACAGCAGTATGGACAGAGGCAGGAAGGCAGGCTCTGCCCAGAAGGTTCACGTGCTGCCCTGGAGGACCGGGACTGAGGCGGGCAAGGCATGGTGATCTGGAAATGTTGGCACAGTCACTGAGAGCTGGAAGGGCCTCGGGGACAAGGTCTACGTCCACACAGCAGGGGCTAGTGCGGTGGGGAGGGGACACTGGCATCTGCTGGTCAGTGTCAGGGCCTGCGCTTGCAGCCAGTCCTTGGCCTTGGCAGACAGCCCATTCCATTGCCCATTTTGCGTTTCCCAGTACTCATTTGTCAGTTGTCTCTCCCCACCAGCACATCACGCCGGGGGGCAGGGAGTGTGTTGTTTTGTGCCCCAGACCAGAACAGGGCCTCTCGACAGAGCACACACCAGCCCACCCTGCCCAGCTGACCTACCTACTGCCAAGTGAGGCACCCTCAGTAATGCCCGCTGCTCTCTGTGACTCTGCCTGCTGACCAGGGCTGTGGCCCAGAGACCTCTGGTCCTGGACACTGGGTGTGGGCTCTCAACTTAGGACCCAAGCTCGGGGCCTCCTCTCCCCTTCTAGGCTGGCGGTGTGGGCTGGCTCAGGGCTGGGCGGCCATGTTTCCCCCTGAAACTTCAGTCTAGGTAGGGAGAAAGGAATGGGTCCACTGGGCGAGTGGTAATAGCCCAGGTCTGCCTATCTAGGTAGGGAGAAAGGAATGGGTCCACTGGGCGAGTGGTAATAGCCCAGGTCTGCCTGTAGATGTGGTACAAAGGCAGGACAGGTGATCCAAAGCTGGCTCTGCCACTAACAAGGTCTTAATGAGGCACTTGGTGGCTATGTCACTCAATTTCTTCAATCTGTAATCAAAACAGGCCAAATACTGCTTTTGCAAAAAACTATTAGAAATGGCATGCAAATATATAGTATTTATAACAAATATATTGGATTACTTTGAGAGCCCAAAGGAAAAACCACCAAAACTATTTTATTAAAAAAACAAAGATAAAACCTTAGACACAGAAGTTTCAGGCAGATTCTCCCAAATGTAATACCAGGAGGGAACTACACTGGCCCAGTGCACTGGAGCCACGGTCCTGGGGCAGAACAGCCGCGGCAGCACTGGGAGGGCTGCCCCGCTCAGGCTGCTGTGTGCATTTCTAGCTGCCAGGGCCCTTGCACTCAAGTTCCCAAGAGCATCTTGAGCGCCCGCCGCCCCTCAGCCCTACCTGCAGCACATAGCCCTCCCGGGCACTCTGCTCCCGGCCCAGAGCCACCCTCAGCTGGTCCTGCAGGAGCCGGTTCTGCTCCAAAAGGTCTGAGGCCTCCTTCTGGCTCTGCTCCAACTGTTGACAAAAAGACACACATTTTAAAGCAAAATGATGGTAACAAACCATCAGCAGCACAGTAGAGGCCCCGGGGGCATTTCTGACACCAGCTGAGCTGGCACACGGACTCCTCCCTGGCCCTCCACGTGCCCATAGGTCAGGGATAAGCTGATCTGCCCTAAACTGCAGCACCTGAAACCGAAGGCTCCTGCTCAAACCGTAAATACACATACATAACACGGCAGACTGGCCACCATGAATGTCCACATAACATCCACCCCTGCTCAAGGTCCCCATTTGCAGACCCAGCAGGAAATGTGGCTCTGCGCCTGCACTAGGAGGCAACCCCCCCCATCTTTTCTGTTTCCTCAGCAAGGCCACAGCCCGGCTGCCCTGGGGGGCGAGCCCCACTCCAGCCCCTGCCTTGGCTTCCACTGCAAGTCCCACTTTTATCCAATGGACCCTACATAACCTCTGTTTGCGAAGAGGGTCCCATGAGATGTGGAAGGCAAGCAAGCTACTTCAAACTCTTCTTGCTTCCAGTGGCTTTGAATTCAGTCATCCATCCAGTCACTTCTTCCCCAAATATTCCCTAGGAGCCTAACTGGGTGCTGGGCCACGTGGGCCACTCTGCCTGCCCTGCCCCCGAGGCTGTGGAGCTGGGAGACGGGCAGGGTGCTGCCGGGCTATGTGGGAGGCATTGACGTTCTCCCTTGACGTTCAGACATTGCTGTTTAAAACAAGCTTACAGTCCCATGTGGGGCCTATTTTAGCTTATAGCAATCTGAGTTTGAACTGTTATTTATTGCATCTTGCCTTTATTATCCTAATAGGCATAGAAAATGGAAATAAACTCAAAGTGTTCATGATAGTGATAAACGTCAGCCTCGTGAATTTAATAGATGAGGAAAAATAAGAGAAGTAAAGGCAGACCAAAGTGGCAAATCTGTAACTTTAATGAGCTACTTCTGTAAAAGAACACATTTGAAACATGACACTGTAAGGCTGTACCTCCTTGGTCAGGAACTTCCTGTTCAGATTTATAAATCCACTGCAGAAGCTCCCCAGATCTGATTTCTGGACACATGTTCATGAAGAAACGTATGATGCTGCAAACCCAGGGCTGGCACTCATCCTGTATCTGGGTGCCCAGAGGGACCTGCTCTGCAAAGTCTCCAAGTGCAGTCCTTGCCGAATGGGTGCACGGCTCAACCAGGCACCCACCTGCCTCCTGTGGGGGCCTGCACCTCCTCAGGTCCCTGGCAGTCACCAGGCTGCTGGGCAGCAGTGGGACGCTTCTCTGCCTCCAGCTTTGGCCTGCTCCACCCAGGGTCACCTAGTGCAGATCAAACCTAACTCTGCTTATGCTCCTCTCCCCTGAAGATCTCGAGTTCATGCTCGAAACAGGCCCTGAAACCCTACCAGCCTCTTCTCTGGCCACTCTGACTCTAAGGGCAGTGCCCCTGCCACATGGCAAACTACTCTGTCCTAGAAAGGGCTGGTGCCCCCGCCACCCTGCATGAGCCTGCACTCCCTGTACCTCTCAGTGACTACCCTGGACTCTAAGAACCTGCCCATCCATGGGTCTATCTTCCTCAACGGTCTGCAAGCCCTGGAGGGGAGACCACATCTCCCTCGGTCATGCAGCTGAACCACTCAGGCTGCTGCTGGGCACAGGGGTGGGTGCTCAGGAAGGGGCGCTGCATGGAACCCGCCCACCTGTGGCCGCCCTGGTCATTACCTCCTTCTCCAGCAGGGAGGTCAGCTCATGAGTAGAGAGCCGGTCACTTCTGTCCTCAGAGGACAGGTGCAGAGGGGCAATGGGCACCTGCTTTTCTTCCCGGAGAGGGGTGGTCTCCACTTGATGCCACCGCTGCTCGATCTCCACATGGACATTCTGTGTCTTGAGGTCGGGGGTCACAGGTAGCCCCGGGCTCCGATCCACCTCCATCCGCAAGGACGTGTCGTCAGTGGCTGGCCCGTCCACTGTGTCGAGCATCCCGAAGCGCTTACGGCGCTCTTCCCGCCTGCGCGCCCGCTCCCGCTCCAGCTCCCCCGGCCCGGCCTCGGAGAGACTGCTGGGCAGCCCTGCGCCAGCCCTCTCCTGAGCCAGGGCCTGCTGCAGGGGGCGGAACTCAGCCCAGTCGAAGGTCTTGGAGCGCCCCTCCCGCCTGCGCTCGCGAGCTCGGCTCCTCTTCGGCTCAGGGTCTGGGTCCCTGGGCTCCACCTCAGGCTTCTCACTTGGCCTTGGGCAGGTCTCAAAGGAGGAGCTGATGCGGCTTTTCTCCTCCGGTAAGGAGCTGGGCAGGGGGCAAACAGCCTGTCAGGGGTGGCTCCCGTGCGGCCCCAGCAGAGGCCCGCTCCACGCCCCCACATGACCTTTCCACCTCTGGGGCAGCTCCCTCGGGGAGCGGAGAAAGCAGTGTCCTCATTTCCTCGCAGGGAACCGACACTGAGTTCTGAGTGGGGATGGGAGAGAAGCCACCTCAGCACCTAGAGGTGTCCAGCAGGAGGGTACTTGGAGGCCCAACTGAGGAGATGCTGGGGGAGCACCTGGGATGACGAAGCTCGGAGCACTGCCCTGCTTAGAGCCCAGGCTGCGAGCCCTCCTGCTGCACCAGGCACAGCCGCTGTCCAAACCCTTCCAAGGGAGGCCGCCCCTGTGGCATGCATGCACTGGGTAGTGGGGACAGAAGGAAGGAGACCGGCTGCGTCCCTTGAAGGGATCAAGCGTTTTCTATAAGCAGGGAAGCAACATGGTCAGGTCTGTGCCTCAGGAACCCCCGTGGCTGGTATGACAGATGAGCCAGAGTGACAGTCCCGAAAGGACCTGCGGACACACCGGATAGATGTCCCAGGTGCACCAATTCCCCACCCCATGCAGTGGCCCACTCAAGGGCACTTTTGCATGCCCAGCGGCGAGTCCAGGCCTCTTCCCAATTTGCCCCAAAGCAAAGATTCCTGAAGAGGAATAAACCTCCCGGGTAGGAGAGGCATCAGTCACAGCAGGCCGAGGCCGGCTCTCCGGGCTCTTTGGATGAACCCCCGAGATCCGCAGCCTGGACAGGGGCCAGGGAGCAAAAAGCACATAGGAAGCCACCAGGGCCTGCGAGGGCCAGTGGGGGGCTCTAGGGAACACCTGAGGGTAAATGGGGCCAAAGAGAAAGGACCCAGTGAAAGAGGCTCCCAGGAAGAGAAGGGCCATCACCACCTCCTGGGCCACCTGTCCCGGCAGCTAACGAGGGAAAAACAAAGTGCTTCCAAGTGGCAGGACCTGCAAGCTTCCCGTGAATACCAAAGCGCACCGGAAGGAAAGTTCTCCAGCACAGACCTGACGCCCTGAGCTGAGGGGAGCAGGCGCAGGACGTTAGGGTGACATGGAACACTGGAAGCAGCAGCCACGCCAGGACCGCCAGTCTCTCCAACAGAGGAAGCCCCCAGGCAGGAAGCCCCACTGCTCCTCCAGACACAGCAGCCTATCCCCCAGCACCTCTCACATTTGTATGTGTTTCTAATATGTCCGTGGGATTCAGCCTGGTAGCACAAAAATCCTTATTTTCCTCAAACGATAGAAGCCCACGTCAAATAAGCGCAGAGGCTGAAAACAAATCGGTGGGACAAAGTACTCCACTCACGCGAAAGTAAACCCTAGCCAGAGACAAAACGCCTGGTCCCTGGGCACCCAGCCCCGCAGGACGCCGAGCCGGTGTGGGTGAGAAACGTGCAATGACAGGTTCTCAGTGCCAGCCTAGGAGATGCACTCTTTTTCAATCCTCACCCGAGGATATGTTTTTGTTGATATTTTAGAGAGAGAGGAGGGGGGAGGGACATTGATATGAGAGAGAAACGTCCATCTGTTGCCTCCGTACACGCCCTGATGGGGGATTCAACAGCAACCTAGGCATGTGCCCTGACCAGGAACCAAACCTGCACCCTTTTGGTGCACAGGACAACCCTCCAACCAACTGAGCCACCTGGCCCTGCCTGAGATCCCAAAGCTGACATCCCAGCCAGACCCTCAGTCTGAGGCACAGGGGCAGGCCCCAGTTGAGCACCAGGGCTGGCTGGGACAGGGTGAGCAGGTGAGTGCCAGTGGCTGGGAGAGGCCCTGACCTGAGGCCACGCAGCAGCCTCCAGGGGGAGGGAGCCAGATGGAGCCAGGTGCCTCTCTTGCTTTGCTCTGGGCATCCTCGAGGGGTCAGTGTTGGCCTCTGCTCCTCAGCGGGAGAGAGCTGGGGCAGCTGCAGAGCTGCCATGGGCACAGCCACAAGGGCGGAGTGCCCCCTGCAGGTCTGCACACAGGATGTGCTCGCGCACAGAACACCGACAGCCGGAGTCCCACTCACCATCTCCTGGCCTTACCAACTCAGGAACAACGGACTATCCTGTTGTTTAATAAATAAGTGAACAAACAATGCCAACAAATATGGGAAAGAACTAAAGAAAAAAGTTACTTTGGGTTCCTTTCCTTTCTTCTGGTTCAAAGAGGTACAGTGTCTTTAAAAAGAAGATTTAGGCCCTAACTGGTTTGGCTCATTGGATAGAGAGTTGGCCCGTAGACTGAAAGGTCCCAGGTTTGATTCCAGTCAAAGGCATGTACCTTGGTTGCAGGCACATCCCCAGTAGGGAGTGTGCAGAAGGCAGCTGATCGATGTTTCTAACTCTCTATCCTTCTCCCTTCCTCTCTGTAAAAAATCAATAATATA